>JARJLF010002072.1:0-51412 GCA_029378395.1 Mycena leptocephala | reverse complement strand
TGTAACACAGATGGGAAAGGGAGTACATCCGAGGTTGGCAAGGCGATGTCAGGCACTGGATTGGATGGATGGATGTATGTACAAGGATTGGATTGTGTGGGACGCGGAAGCGGAGTCGGTTGCGTTTCGAAAGGCAAGTACGTTTTGAGACTTGAAGTCCGTCTTCAATCTAGAGACGTCGATAACCCAGAGACGTATGAGGATGACCTTGAGCGCCTCACAGCGAAATTTGTAACAGTCAAGTCAACAGACGAGTTCAGGCCTAGAGAGAAGGATTTCTGTGATTAGACCTGAGAGTCTGAGACTGGTTGTCTCGGGTGTAGTAGCTCAGCGGGTCGAGTGAGAGAAAGAACTTTGAAAGGGATTGAGAGGGACTCCGGGAGAAGGAAGAGATCGGTATCATGCAGCCAGCGTTGGAATTGAACATGATAACAACATGACGATGACTGTTGCAAAGATGAGACATGTAGTACGCGCGCGTATACGAGAGCTTCATTATGTCGGTAAGTGTCCGAGACCGTTTCAAGTGGCGATATTGATAATCGTATTGAGCCGATGAGACTTACATTTGACGGTGTACTAGATATCGAAGAGTGTACTCTGCGAGCGGGTTGAAACGGAGGTGGACATGAAGGATTGAAAGTGAAAGTGACAGTGACAAGATTCCCGAGTGACGTCTGTGGAGTTTGATGATTGCCGCTTGTCGCTGTTGTCCTCACGTCTTACTTCGTCTCGTCTTGCCTTGGATGGACCCCAAGCGCCACACCGCCTACGAAGACATATTCGACCATTGCCCCACCCCTGCACCGCCCGTGACCACAACAGCCCCAAGGCCTGTACACCGCCTACCCAAATCCAAATCTACAAAGACACCACCCCCACCCGAATCAATACCAGCGCCCGCCCGCGCCGCTGTACCACTCTCATCCGCATGCGTACGCGCGGCAGTATGCACCCCAATATGGCGGCTACCCAGGCGGACCGGCAGCGCAGAGCATACAGGCTCCAGGCCTCTGCCCTTCGTACCAGCCCGGCATCCCCGTGCCCGTGCCCGACCGACCCACGGACGCGCAGGGTCTGATGCCCGTGCAGGAGCTCTCCCTGTAGGACCATTACAATGTGCACTGGCCCGGCCAGGGGTGCACGTTAATACGCGACCATTTACCTACCAGCCATGGTGCACATTGTAATGTGCACCCCCTGCCGGCTAATATCGCAGCGTATTCCGGTGCGGCATCACTCCTCTGATTCTCGGCATCGCCGGCAAGGACACCCCTTGTTTCCCTTTGTTTACTAGAAACCCGCATCGGTGCCGAAATCAATTTATTTCTCACTAGATATCCAAAAGCGTATGTTTTGATCTATCTGCAGCCGCTCCTGTCAAGGTTTGTTTTGCTTTGTTATACCTCGGAGCTTCCGCGTCACCCTTCATAGAATAAAGACAATGTAACTGGCATTTATATTCATATAGAAAACAAGAGTGTCCGTTACAAAGAATCAAACTATATCAGTGCAAAAAAAGAGGGCGCGGCGATTACAGGCATCAATAAACAACAGATATTTTTCTGGCCGGCGGGCCGCCCATTATTTCATTGCCAGAGTCCAGGGGGCGGGGATGTTTCACAGCTAATCCCCATCCTCACCGCTGCCCTCGTCGCTCCCGCCGCTCTCGTCGCCATCTTCTTCGTCGGCGTCTGGATCCAGCTCCATTTCTGCCCGCTCCTCCGGCGTCAATTCTGCCAGCTCGTCCGGCGTCAGCATCGCGAAAGGGTCGGCCGCGAAGGGGTCGGCAGCGAAAGGGTCAATGGGATCCGGCTCAATTTGCAAGCCCTTCTGAAGCTGCGCCAGCTCTTCGCGGAGAACACTGATATCCAGTTTTGGAGCTTCTTGCTCGGGTACGTCCACGTCCATCACTTTGTGCACGTCATCGGGTGAAACGTACGCAGGTGGAACCGTCAGGGAGCCCTCCGCGTATGCCGACTCGGTTGCCGTGGATGTCGGCGCCGTATTTGGGACGGTGGGGATGCTGGAGGTTGCCACGGCGGTGGAGGACAATGTCGCTACTGCGAGGACAGCGTGGGGACAGCCTGAGAAGTGCCGGTGGCGTTGCGGGAAGTGTTCCCATGCTGATCTGCCGCCGCCGTCACCGGGATGCTACCATTCAGGGTTACTGCGTTTTCGAGACTGCTGGTGGGTGGCAGGGCCGCCGGCAGCACGGGGATCTCTCTGGCGTTGTTGCCTGTGTCGCCGTCGGGGTGTTTGGGGTGGCAGCCGCTACCCTACTGATCGTATTATTAGCTTTGACATTTGACATATTAGGCAACTAAATGATCTTCACCTTCTTGTGAGCGGTCGGGGCTTTGGTCTCTCGACAGGTACCGCAGGAGGAACTTGCTGTACTTGGGCAGCCTTGCGTCCTCTCTGGCGCTGCTTTGCTGGCGCCGGGTTTGTATCCTCATCATCCGCCCGTTTTCTGAATATTCAGGTCAGTCTCGTAATCGCCGTCGACAGCGGCTCTGGTACTTGCCTTTTCGCCGCGGACTTGGCTCCTCCCTTCTTTCCCTTCTTCTGCTTCTCCGCTTCCTGTCGGGCGCTCTCATCTCGTTCTTTCTCCACCTCTCGTTCTTTCTGTTCCTTCTCCTCTGCCTCCTCACCCTCTCTGTCTCTCTGGAGGATTTTGTCGAGGGCCCATGTGAGATCTTCCACCAGGAAGTGCCAGTCGTCAGCCGCTGCCAACGCGGCTTCACCCCCATCAAGACCCTCCGTTGAGCCCTCGTTCCAAATCTTCTGCCCCCACCACGCCAGCCCGAGAACGATTAGCAATGGGCCGTTTCGACCCGACGAACCGAGGCGCCCCCAGTCCTCCCATTCCTTGGCGTCACGGGCTGGTCTGCACCTCTCGTTCTCCAGCTGTTGCCAGCGGCGCCTCGGCCCGAGCTGCTTCCACCACCCGAGGAGCTGCTCCCCAAAGTTCTCTCCCACCTCGTAGTCATCGTACACCCTGTGCTCCTTCATCCATTGCGGTATCTCGCTGGGCCGCTCGCTGGAGCTCAAACGCCCGTTGTCCTCGTGATGGTAATTCAACCACTCAAACTGCACCCACGCTGATAGCAACGCCGTCCAAGTGGCGCCCCACGCCTTCGTGGAACAATAGCGGTGGGCTTGAATGAGAGATTCTGACCAGTCCGTGCGGTCGATGCCGTCTGAAGGGGTCTCATCCTCCACGACCACGTCCGCAATGTTGGGATCATCGGCGCTCCGACCAATGGGACAGGTAACCGCCGCAACGGGAATGTTATCAGAGGGCGCGGGCGCCGGCAAGGTTGTAGTAGAAGGCGTGTCCGTTGCGGAAGGGCCCATGTTTGCCGTTGCAGGGGCTTTAGCCGAGTTCGGGTTCTGGTCTATCGTCAATAGGTTGTCGAGATTCGGCATCGGCGCGTCTTCGGGCAACGGAGGCCACGCGCGCTCCTCACATTGAGCTTTCACTGAATCTTCGTCAGCACTTGAGATTCCCTTCTTAATACAGCTCCTACTCACTGAAAAACGCGCGACCAAAACGCGTGACTGATGCCTCCATCGCGGTAAATCCTGCGTGGTCGAATTGGGCCCACGTTCTACTCGTCGCTCCTCCTGCAGTATCGGAGAAAACCCTGTGAGGTATAAGTCTTGTTCTGGCCGATAAAGAGGTAGGTCACGTACGTTCGCAGACCCACTTCACCTTTGGCAGAGCCGACCGGCCCCACAACCAAGATTACAACGTGCGCGCCGAGATATTCCGCCATCGCATCGGCCATTGGTATCCCCACATCACCCAGGCTCTCCAACGCCCTAGCGTAAGCCAGTGAGTTTCTTTCCGGCCTGCATCACAAACGTCACTTACTGGTGATAGGTCTCCGCAGTACGCTCGGGCACCTTCCTCGCGCCCTTCCATTCTTCCAGAGCGGCCCGGTGCATCTCCGAGGCCTCCCTCTCGACCGACTCCTTGAATTCATCTGTCTCCTTGTCCCAACACTTGCGCACAAAGTCCCGACATAGAGCCACCCGCGCAGTGGCTGGCGTGGTATCCTTAACTGTAGCCCATTCCGCGTCGAATTTGGGCTTGACGCGCGTCTCGTAGTGGAGCTTCGAATACACCACAACAGTGGGCTGGCGACGCGGGCGGGCATTGGGTCCCGTCATCGCGTGCATCGTGGACAGTATGTTCTGATCGACGCGCCGTGCACTTTCTTCCCGCGATAACGCGTGCGTACCAGTTGCGATTTCTGTACAAAGTTCATGTCAGTTATATTCACTTTGCATTTCCCAGCGGCACGTCCACTTACTGCACGCAATTTTGGCCCGGATTGAGGTTCGCCGTTTCTTCTCCTCGGCGGGAACCGGATCCAATACTGGCGGTGGGTGGTCCAGGGGGTCACCGTCGACATTGTCACTAAACGGCAGGTCGTATCCGTAGCGCTGCAAGAATTTGTTTGTAACGTCCGAATAAACGTCGCCTGGGTCGCCGCCGCCTCCAAAGCCTGCATCCAGTAAATCTTGGTGAAAACTCTCCAGCCAGCTCTTCTTCTCTCCAGTGAAGTCCGACTTCCGGCCTTGCGGTTTCCCAGTGCGCGGCCGACCCATTTGTCGTGAGCGTTTTAATGCGGAAAGACACAAGACGTATTTGATCTTGTTTGGCACGACCCTCAAGCTCCTGTCTTTGTTTATCGTCATGCCCGCCGAACCTCGACCTCCAGTAATCGTGCTCGTCGTGGGTTTTACTGTTTTTAGTCTCATATACTCATACTAACTTTTCTTCCCAGCTCTTCTGCGCCTTGTTTACAACAAGGATGGTTTCATTACTTCTGGTGTGTCGCCGCCCGATCCATTACTTGCCTCAAACACACTCACACATTCTTGGTGTATAGCTGACATCGAGGAAGATGCCGCGGCATGGGATGCTCTTGCAGCCGTCTCGAATGATACCCAGAGCGGCGCCGCCACGGATCTCCCAGGTTTGTTTCTTTTTTTTTTTTTCGATCCTTCGTTAAGGCTCTTAACCTTCGTACAGATAGTGCGCTGATGATGATGCGCTCTCCGGTATGTGTTCTCCCTCCCCTCCACACTCTCCTTACAATGCTAGTGCCTGTCTTGACCTGGGGCGATCCCACCGGCTGGGATGACGACATGGGCAACTGGGCCAATCTCTCGACGACCTGCCCGCCAACCCGCCCTGGGGCGACGGTACCGACTGGGGAACGGTCTCCCGTCATCCCACCCCGCCTCCGCAGCCTCCAAGCCAGGCAGATGTCGAGCTGAGCGCCGCCAGCGCCACCTTCGAGTATGACCCCTCCTGGGTAGGCAACCTAACGATGGGACTCCATGGGGCAAGGGCGGGTGGGATAAGATCTTCGCATCCCGCCACATCTCATTGGACCTGCGTCTGACTCGACTGGCGAAGACCCCACGCCCCCCGATGGAGCGCCTCTCCCGTCCGCCACCACCGATGTCCCGCTTCCGTTGATGCCTAAGTACATGATGTCGTTTTTACATGCTCCAATTCCATACGCTTTTTCACCCGTCATTAATATTAGAACAGAACAAATGAGGATCTCAAGAAGTGTGCGAACAACAATCTCTGATGCGCTTCCATGATGCGCGATGTGCGCGCGCGCGCGCGCGTACCTCCGAGAGCTCAAACTTACAAAGCCCTCCCTTCCCCGTTCTTCGAGCTGCCCCATTCTTCGAGGCAGGCGTCGCCCATTTCCACCAGTATCCCCACCGCCCCAAATTAACTGTATCAAGAACTTATAGGATGTAGTTGCCAAGCCATCATCAGCTGAGAACAAGCCATCTCGCTGATTCTCAGCTGATGATGCGGTCCACGCACCGGATAATTTTGCTCCGTGAGGTCTAATATGCGAACGGCCCACGCACCCGCCCCGGGTCTTTGCGCGCAACGAAACGTCTGAGCGCAGCTAAAGTATTTATTCATTCAAGCCAATGGGTACAACACGCATGATTGGCATACAAAATTTTCAGCAGCGTCGATTTTGGGAACTTTGCCGAGCTTCTGCAAACATTGTCAGCACGAGTAGAAGTCATCGCTGGGGACGAACCTTTTCCAGCGCCGCTAATTTTCTTTGTTCCTCTTTCTGCTTTCGTATCTCTCGCGCAAGCGGACTCTCCTTCAGCCTGGCAAGAAGGACCGCATCCTCCTGGGTTGCACGAGCTGTCGCAACAGCTGCAAACGAGTGGTAGATCTACCATTTCGGGGTTTGGGACGAGCGCGCATGATGGCGGCGGGAGCACGGGCCGTCGAAGACGCCACAGGTAACCCGGGGATGGGGATTAGGAGCCATTGGGGTGGAGCGTGCTGGTCACTGGTTCGGCCCGACCAGGGACAAATGTGAAAATGAGCCCGCCGTCGGGACATAGTCAGGGCGGGGTTGAGCAGCACGGCGCGCCTCGCGCTCCGCTTTGGCCCGCCGAAGGGTTTGCCAGTATTCTCCCGAATGTAGGATCTCGTATTTGGGCATGAGGAAGAGAATTAGCGAGAGAGCACTGCTTTTTGATGGTACAGTACGGCCCACCGAGGTGCTTTCAAGTCCGTTCCAGGTATCCAAAAAAATCATAGAAAATTGAGAGACCATTCAATAGATGCAAGCAATGATGGACGGTTTTTTGGAACGATAGACGGGAGTGAGGATTGTGGGGAGCTAACTGGATGATTGGACGCGCACACACCACGGCTTTGCGCGGTGCACACACCACGCGGCCCCTAAGTTGAGACGGTTTTCGAATATATGGGCGCAACAAGTACAGTCACACACAGAAGTCTTACTGGGGCTGCATAATTACATCTTTGATGGACTCCCAGAATCCTGAGCAGTCTCTTGATCCTAATGCGCCTGAGGGTCGGATGCAACGGCCACTTCAAGTGGGATGGATAAAATATTCAAACTGAGGGTAATTTGAGTTTGAAAAATCTTATAAATTAGAAACCTATCGGAGAGTATGTAGGACCACTTTGGTATTTTTTGGGGAAAGAGGAGCAAAATAAGTGCGAAGGTGCACTCGGTGGTAGGATTCCATACACGCTTTCAATCGTGCTTTGGCAGTTTCATGGACGGATGTCACTTTGAGTTGGGAAAATCCGTAAATTCGCAGAAAGTATAAAATAATGCATTCAGTCTAAAAACTGAATCCGAGGGCTCAGATTGAGGAATGAGTTAGTGAGCGACGAAAAAACCAGAGATTGACCTTCCCGGCAAGTGCCGAAAGGCTGAAGATGTGACGTGACATTACATTTGTCGCAACTTTACTCCCTCTCCGCTCTTACCCTTCTCCTCGATGGGACGCCCACGGCAGCGTATTCCGCCAGAAATAGATGATTCCAATCCAAAATCGATGGCCCGTTATAATAAATGGCGCTCGTCTTATCTGTACAACTATCAGTAATGCTTCTCCCTTCCGCCTCGCGAGTCGCGTCCATGCTAACACAAGTTTTTAAGAAACAGTGATGATCGGAATCGAAAAACCCGAGAGCGCATGAGACGCCTGCGGCCAAGCAAGCGTTAGACTTGCCCCAGGTCAAACAAGAGCGACTGGAAGCCAAACGCGCCGCCCAAGAACGGTACCGCGAGAGGTGCGTCTCTGTTTTCATATTTTGTTACGTCCGTCTGATGTCTGCCCGAGGAATCGCGCTCTTCTTGCCCACAAGTCCCGCACCCACCGGCGCAGCTTGTCCTACCGTCGTCGAAATGTGATAACCCGCGCCTCTCGGCAGGCCGCACGGGAGCGGGCTGCGCTCGAGGTTGCCGTTGCGGGGTTAGAGCCCCGCAATAGTAGCTCGATGGTAGCCTCGAGAACTCAGACGACAACTCAGACAGCTCTTCTGACTCCGACACTTTTTCTCCCATGCTGGTGAGGACGACGGCGATGATGAGGAAGGAAGGAATAGCTGCGCATTTGTACTCTTCTACTCTAATATATCTGTGCTGATTTCTGTCCGACGAGCAATTTCTAGCAGTGTCGTGTGATTTGTTGTCGTTTCCTGTTTGGGACACCCGTATCTTGTTCTTACCCGTCATTCGCAAATGGCAACTCAAAGGTGAGGGTCTATTACTCCGTCACTACTTGCTAGTAACTTGGCGGCCGTTGCTGCAGCCCCCAGAACCCTGCTATATCCGTGATGCATTCAGACAAGAACCTGTCAAGCGATGGCCATCGCTGTGAGAGGCGAGTTCCTCTAAATATTTGTGAACAGAGCCAAACCTTACACACATTGCTAGCCATCCCACCGAAGCGTGTCTCCAGAAGGGCGAAACTAACATGAACATCGATTGGATTTTCCTCGCAAGGAACGGCGTCAGAACACCCATTATTTATTCCTACGATATTGCTTGTCGTTTCGCGGGGCCCTCGGTCGTTTCGCGGGGTCCTCAGTCCCAGTTTGGGACCCAGTAAATTCTGTGAATTATCTATTACCTGCCCTTGCCAATACACGACTTTTGTAAAAAAAACATCCCCGTAAGAAAACACTCCAGCGTGGAAGCTTTCGCCATTCATGTACAAACAAAACGATCTCATCGTCTGACTGTGAGTCGGCGAACATCAACATGTGAAGATTATTCTCCGCTTCCATGAACTACCGTTGCGAGCCGCCTTTTCATCCTGACCCGAGGGATCCTCCCGTCCCGCCCACCAACCGGAAGGTCTATCTTGTCACTGGAGCACATGTGTCCAAAATCGGCGGATACACTTCATGGTGCGTGAACAACATTTAATGTGTTTATTTTACTGGAAATTGGACAGGCACTCTGCCAATGCCGCTTATGGACGTGTTTCTGGGGCGACCGCTAAAGGGTACAGCAATTGGGAACGTTTGAGGCGCGCTTGGCATGCGGGTTGTGATCGAGGCGAACATGCCCATCTCGCCAACCCGGACCTCCTCGAAACATGGTCGCCAATTGCCAGCAGTTCACAAGTGGGGCCCATGCCCGCAGTGCAGAGCAGCGCGGGCCACGAGGCGCCGATTTCTCCGCCCCTTCGCTGTTTCATCATCAACAGTCGTTCTCCATCACCTGTAGCCCCGCCCAGATCATCAGATGACCCCCCGCCATATGCTCCTGCCTTTCCCGCCTCGACTTCCCGCCAGCCGTCGGACACGGCCGACGTATACGCCATCCGCATTGGCCGACAAGGCGAGATATTCCACAGCGCGGCTGAAGCGCGCGCACGATTTAAGGCACTGGAACGAGCGGGCAGCGTTGCTGGGTTCGTTATCTCGTCGTCAGTTGACAACTGCATCGCGTGGATCAACAGTGCGCCATCTGATGCCGAGGTTCGGGCTGTGGAGAATGTTCAATGGGCGTCGGACGACGAGACGGACGAATTGAGGATCGCAAATGTGTCGTTGGAGGAGTGAAGGCGACACACTGCGTAAGTACCTGCTCTTATACATTTTGTTCTGCCTCTCCACGACAAATACATCTCTTTTGGTCTTCCCATTTCGGTCATTTGGCCATCTCGACATTAGATTTGTTATCTTCCAACGCCTTGCTTTGAAGATGGGCAAAAAACGCAAACGGGACGCGTACACGCACGACCCCTCTATAGCAAAGTCGGTGACGTCCACGGCAACAAACCATCGGGTCCGCGAGGAAATCCGACCCGCTGCACCTCGATCCCTTGAGAAACGTCGCACTGACAATTTCGATGATTTGATGGGGTTTGACTCAATGGATTGGGCAGGCCCGCCCATAATTGCAGAGGGCCCTGCTGCTATCAAGATTAAAAAGAAGGCGCCGCGCTACGAGAACTCGGTGAGCTTTCTAAATGTTGTTCTATTGGATGGCGGGGCTCATATTTTATTTGTCATGAGGACCACCCTGTCAAGACTTGGATCCCGTCGCGGGATATCAGCCTTGATGGCCTGCTGCGGCAAGAAGGGCGCGGGGCCTGGTGGATGCGTGGCTGCGCGCAATGTCAGGAGTCGAATCCGTCTTGGCGTTGTGAGGATTGTTTTGGCGGGCGTTTGCTCTGCATAGCATGCGTAACAGATAAACATCAAGATGAGCCATTGCATATTTTGCAGGTGAGTCGTCTTATTCTGTAGCTACCTACCATCTAACAGAATGCCAGGAATGGCAGGGCGGTTTCTTCCGTCCACGGACGACACGGGATCTCGGGCTCACATACCAACTGGGTCATTTGCCCAGGGAGGAATGCGAGTTCGGGCGGCTCACGCTTCCTGTCAAAGGCTTCACGGTCCTCCACAACAACGGTATTCACATTGTCGACATCAATTTCTGCGGCTGCCCGGGCGCCGCGCGGCCCCTTGACCAGCTTTTGGATGTGGGGTGGTATCCAGCTACGACCAAAGATCCCTCGACCGCCGCAACGATTAGCCTGCTACGCCGCTTTCACAAGATGAACCTTCAAGCTCATTTACCAGCCTACGACTTTTACAATGCGCTAGTACTTCTCACCAACGGGGCGGGTTTGCGAAAAATACCGGTGTGTATTGGATGCCGAATAGTATAAACAAGCGCACTAATAGTTTTTTAGAATCGCCTACCTCAGTTCATGGACATGATCCGCGAATACCGTCATCTCCAAATGTGTAAACGAGCGGGACGTGGCCACCACCCCGACGGAATTGTCGCAACCGAGCCTGGCGAGCTGGCAATTCCATGCCGTGCTTGTCCTCACCCCGGGATCAATTTGCCCGAGGGGTGGGAGGACGCACCTCCAGATGTAGTGTAAGTTTTCGTTTCGTGGGTGAACGCGCCGGTGCTCACGAACGACTTGACTTAGATGGTTATATCGGCTGTTGGTGTCGAAGGACGCCAACTTCAAAATGAAGGGACGCGACCGCTCCTCGAAAGTAAAGGATCCCACCCTGGGTCCTGGTTGGGCGTACATGGTTGCCAACGATGATTATCTGAAGCATTTAGTTAAATATGTCAACGAGGATGAGGTAAGTAAAGTGGTGGACAATTGAAGCGCGATTAACTTTTATGCAGATTAGTCACTGTGTTTCTTTCGCGGCGCTTTGGTCTGCCAACAACAAGAGAGCGAAGGGTCTGCGCGCGTCCGGGATTGGGTCAGTCAGCTGTTCACGGCATGAAATGTTTCGGCCTTTGGGGACTGGAGATCTCCAAAAAGGGGAAAGGTATGTATCGGGAATTGAATACATTCAAAAAATTGACAACGCGGAATATAGATACAGTAACATGGACTATCTCTTCTTCTCCAGCCTCATCGGCATCACCGTGATAACGATCGTCGCAAGCTACGACATCGCGTGCCAATGGTCGCGCAACTTCTTGACTCGGGCTAAAGCGATGCCTGACGCCATGAAGCTGCCAAACTGGATCAAGATGCTCTTCAAGGTACCGAAATTTCACTTGCCTCCGCACGTCAAGGAGTGCCACGGCCCGTATTCTTTCAACTACACGAAGGGTGTTGGGCGCACGGATGGAGAAGGTGTCGAGCGAAATTGGTCGTGGCTAAATCATGCGGCCCGGTCAATCTCAGTGATGGGGCCGGGGTCTCGTGAGGACACGATTGACGATCTGTGCGGATTTTCTAACTGGAAGAAGACGGTAGACTTCGGTAAGCGGTGTTTCCTTTACGGGTACGTTGACACTGACTTTACATTAGGCAACTCGCTTCTGCGAAAGATGGTATTAGCGATACCGCAGGCGATGTTACATAGCCGCGCCTTTCATGCGTTTACCGAAGGCTTACGCGAGGGTCATGAAGAGGACTTGTTAAAATGGGAGAAGATGGTGCGGGCCTGGGAGGCGGATCCGACACAGGAGAATCCTTACGAGTATGTGGAGGTCGAAGGTGTGTGGTTCCTCATATATAATGGAGCGTGGCTAACACACTAAGTAGCGGAGACCATGGCAGATGTCATGCGTCGCATTGCGGAAGAGGACCATGCGCGAGTCGTTGAGAATGGTGCAGCTGGTCTACACGAGAAGCCGGCGGCATTTATTCTTGAGGGGATAGAAGTCGAGGAGGCTCAGTGAGTGATCTTTGGTTGATGAACGTGTCAACCTGAAACGTGATTTCAGAGAGGCAGTGTTGCTGGAGGCAAAACGCCGGAACCGCACCACGATTCAGGCTACCAACCTGCAGCGGCAGCGGACGCTGCTGCTTGGGAAGATCTCTAAGCTGCAAGACATCCAGGACCAGTACATGCCTGGGTTGCGCCAGTGGGCCGCTCGCCAAAGCCCGGCGTTGCCAGCGCGTAACAACGCCAAGCCGGAAACAATCAAAATTTACCTGCCGTCTTCGATACCGGCTCGGGAGCGAGAGGCGGTGTGCGTCGCGGGGCTGGCAGAGCAGGAGGATCGGCTCCGGAAGGCCCAAGCTGAGGACGCACTCCGGGACCTTCGGCGGGGCCTGCGAACGCGGACCTTCGCGCATCGTTTCAAACGGAAGCACTTGGCCGGCCAGGGCATGTACACGAAGAGCCGGTCTTTGCTCGACACGATCGAAGATGGCATTCGTGATGCCTCATCACGCTACCGAGTCGCCCGGACTGCGCTCTTGGAGCTGCGTGGGCCGGGCGATTGGGAGCGGGTACTGCGGGTACTGAAGAAGGACGACATTAGGGGGATGAATGAGAGGCTCATGAATGAAGAGGAAAAAGACGATAATAAAAAGGCGCGCGCGCTAGCGGGGTTCAACGAGGAGGATGAGGTGGATGAGTACGGCGAACCCGTGGATCTCACGGTACTATTCAACCTCGAGACGGGCGAGGGCAGACGATTGCTATCTTGGATTTGGTATACGGCGGTGCAGACAGCGGCAGATGACCCCGCGGACGGGCCATTACGTCCGGATCACACTGCAGATGGGTCATTACATCCGGGTGAGTCAAGCGTCGAGATTCGTATTCATTTCATTGACGGTGAATACATAGATATACGCATTGAGTGGATGAAGGCGCGGGCTCGCGCGGACCGGTGGAGGGAAGAGGTGATGATGGTAGAGGAGGAAATGCGGCGCGTCCTCGCATATTGCGTTTGGAAAGCAAACTGGTGGGGGGACAGAGCCGAGCCCACCAGGGCCCCGGGGCGCCAGCCGTTGACAGCGGAACTCGCGGAGGGCCTGCGCGCGTATTCCCTAGAACAGCGGCACCGCGAGACCCAGTGGACCGTGCAGTGGGGCGCGAAGTGGGCCGCTGTCCGTGCGCGGGCTGCCATGGTGCTGCGGGACGATATCATTGATGTTACGGAGGGGGTTCTCGTCCCCATTGAGGTTGAGTTGGACGATGACAATGAGCAGGGACTTTTTGAGGACGAGGTGTTCGAGGAAGAGGCAGAAGAAGATTAGTTGCCTTTTTGGGACGCTGGCGTGAGTGCATTTGCGTGTATTTGTCTACATCGTCTACTTTAATAGGCAGAAGAGGACGCTGGCGTGAGTGCATTTGCGTGTATTTGTCTACATCGTCTACTTTAATATGATTTATTTAAACGGGGAGATCCCCAACGGCAACACCCGGTGATTGATCGCATTGAATATTATTATCTGGGTTACCCGAGGAATGAGGATCACCCACTATGATGTGGAGAGGCATGCCGGGGTATGCCGTGGTGTACGATGATGCCGTTGTGGCCGGCAGGGGGTGCACATTACAATGTGCACCATGGCTGGTAGGTAAATGGTCACGTATTAACGTGCACCCCTGGCCGGGCCAGGGCACATTGAAATGCCCCTACCGGTACTGTTGATACACCCTTGCGCACTTGGACTTTGTTTCGCTCACCTGACGGCTCCCTCAGCGCTGTCCCAACAATAAATATTTGTAGCGCGTTCCGCAGGGTCCTACACCCTCCGCCGGAACTCACAGTCGCAGCAAACTATTGGCATATCTCGGGAACGGACGGAGCGTCTGTCCAACGTTCAGAGCGGAAAATCAAAAAACAAAGTAATATCCCGGGGTTTTCATTCCATCGGCTGACATTGCCGATGGTTCTATACGCCCCGGAAGGCACGAACACGATAGATTGTCGACCAATCTTCATTCACGACCAAACCATCCAGTGGGAAATATCTCCACGCTACCTGGAATATTGTCTCAATCAGATGTACGACTACGACGAAACAATACACGTATGGGTCAACACAGCGGCCCCGGATGGCAAGAAAAAGAAGAAACCGAAGCCGAAGAAGAAAAAGTACAAGCCGGTGGCCGACAGGGTCCACTCTGTAGCGGCAACCTTGCCAGAAGAGTTTCGGATCATCCGGCACTTCCCCTCCGACCCATTGGAAGGAATGCCGCCATTGAACCCGAGGCCCGGCAACTTGCGAGAAGGAGACAGATATACCAAGCAGAGGGCAGAAGAAATGAAAATAAACGAGGACGGGTTCCTATGGCCAGAAGAAGAGAAACTCGTTCACGACGTCATTCGCAATCACGAATTCGCGTTCGCATGGGATGAAAGCGAGCGGGGACATTTTCGGGAAGATTATTTCGAACCGGTGAAAATCCCCGTTCTTGCGCACACCCCGTAGCAGGAGAGAAATATCCCAATACCACCTGGAATACGCGACAAAGTGGTGGAAATCATACGTGGGAAAATCAAGACAGGAGTCTACGAACCATCCAGCTCATCGTATCAGATGAATTGGTTTGTAGTCCCCAAATCCAATGGCTCCCTCCGACTCGTCCATAACCTCCAACCCTTAAACCAGGTTGTGATAAAAGATGCCGGATGCCCACCAATCGTCGAGGTCTACACCGAGTCCTTTAGAGGATCTACCGTGTACAGGATGTTCAATTTGTTCGTTGGTTTCGACCATCGGCTTCTGGACATTGCCTCACGGGATTTCACCACTTTCCAAGGCCCATTTGGGACCTTCCGACTCACGCGTCTTCCACAAGGATACACGAATTTGGTCCAGGTGCAACAAGGGGATATTAATTTCATCCTCCAGGACGAAATTCCCAAATACACCCAACCATTTGTGGACAATACTCCCATCAAAGGACCCACCACGTATTACCTCCTCGAAAACGGCGAATACGAGACGATCCCGGAGAATGCAGGAATTCGGAGATTCATTTGGGAACACATGCTAACCATCAATCGGATACTCCAACGTATTAGGCATGCGGGCGGAACTTTCAACGCGAAGAAATCGTACTTTGCAGTCCCGCGTATCAAGGTCGTGGGCCATGTCTGCAGCTTCGCGGGAAGGACGCCAGATGAGTCCAAAGTCCAGAAGATCCGAGATTGGCCACCTTGCAAAGACCTGACGGACGTCAGGGGTTTCCTTGGCACGCTGGGCCTGATGCGGATATTCATGAACCAGTTCGTGGACGTGGCGATTCCTTTGACACGTCTTACGTGAAAAGGAGTAGATTTCAAATGGGGACCGGAAGAACAAGCTTCGATGGACGTGTTAAAGGAGTTGCTCATAAATTCACCTGCCATCAAACAAATCGACTACGCGTCCGGCAGACGCGTCATTTTATCCGTCGACTCATCGGTCCGAGGCATGGGGTATATCCTTTTACAGCTCGGAGAAGACGCCCTCGAATACCCATCCCGTTTCGGCTCCATTACATGGGACGAGCGAGAATCGCGATACTCACAGGCAAAACTGGAACTCTATGGGCTATTCCGTGTGCTCAAAGCCACGAGAATGTACCTTGTTGGGATAAAGGACTTAATGGTTCGCGTGGACGCGAAGTACATTAAAGGAATGCTCAAAAATCCCGATATTCAACCCAACGCAACCATCAGCCGCTGGATCGCCGCAATTCTCTTATTCAACTTTGCAATTGAACACACTCCAGGAATTACTCACGCGCCAGATGGGCTTTCGCATAGGAAACCCGTGCCAGAAGATCCTGAGGAAGACAATGATGTTGATGAATGGATCGACCGTGCATGCAGATTCGCGATCCAGGTGATGAATTGGCAGCGGCAACGGCGATCATCATTATTGGAGACGATCCCGGCTTCCCAGCTTCAATCTGGAGGCCAAAATCTCGATCACGTGTTCACCGGACGCTGGACCTGTTCCCATGAAAAACCGCGAAATCAGCCTCTGGTCAGGATTTTCATCACCCTAATCGACGACCAAGTCTACGAGATACCCAGGAGTGAAAAGGCGGACGCTGCGGACGCAGAAATGGAATTAATCAAGGAATTCCTGGAATGCAAGCAGCGTCTGGACGGGATGAAAGACGAAGAATTCGAACGTTTCGTGCGAAAATCGTGCAGATTCTTCCTCCTTGAAGGAGTGCTCTGGAAACGGGACTCTCATCACGAGCACAAACTTGTACTCCTTCCAGAAAAACGTGCGGCAATTTTACAGCAGGTTCACGACGAACTCGGGCACAAAGGATATTTTATTACGCGAAAGTGTCTACTCGACCGGTTCTGGTGGCCGTACATGGACAAAGACCTTAATTGGTACCTGAATACATGTCACGAATGCCAGCTCCGCTTGACAAAGAGGATCAATATCCCGCCCACGGTCGCGATGCCCCTTCCACTTTTCCACAAATTCCACGGCGACACCATGCTCCTACCCAAGTCACATGGGTATCGATATCTTGTGCAGGGGCGATGTTCGCAAATTTCCTGGCCAGAATGGAGAATGTTGGAAGACGAAAACGCGTACACCCTCGGATACTTCATTTTTGAGGAAGTATTGTGCCGATGGGGAGCGGTGGCAGAAATTGTAACGGACAACGGAGGCACTTGGATCAAAGCCGTTGAATGGCTTTCCAAACGATACGGCATTCACCACATAAAGATCTCCGGATACAACTCCCGCGCCAACGGAATCGTGGAGAGACGTCATTACGACGTACGCTGTCAGCACAGGGCCTCACTGCAGGGGTTACTGCGACGTGGGCAGCTGGGCGATACAAGAAGAAAGGTAAAACGCGGTAGATTGAGCTCTGGAGAATAGACTAGAATAGTGTAAAGAGCCTAACTACCTATCCTAGGGTTATATACTGCAAGTCGTAGTAATGACTACCGGTCACCAAGGAGTCCGTTGGAAATAACAGTCGCATCATTGAAATACGATCGTGGTTGAAATGCGATCGGGTTGAAATACGATCGAGGTGAAATAACCCGATCAGGGACGAGGGCGATCGAGGGGTTTGGAGCATGATGTCAGATGAGAAACGGACGGGATGAAGGAAGGAAGTCGATAGGTGCATCCCGAGGTGTAGTCGCCGGGTTATTGGAATGAATTTGGGGATGTGAGAAAAGAGCAAATCATGACATTACCCCCCCCTAGGGATGCTTCGTCTCGAGGCATCAATGCTTTTTCTTTTTTCGCCTAGGGGCGGGTTCTCCATTTTCCAGCCCCCTTTTCCGTTCGGGATCTCTCGAGGGGCCCACGGGTTCTTCTTGTAATATTCCGCTAAGGCATCCTCAGCACCCACCAAGTGGTTCGTGGTTCCCACGTGTATTCCTCCTTCGGGTACCTTCCCAGCGGATATAGTACCGCAGGCTCCGGTTGTGCACTTTGATGTTCAGCACTTCCCGACCTCGTACAAATCTACACCGTCCACCACATCAGGTGGGGGCGAGGGACCGCCTTTGGTGTTCCGCTACCGGGGCACCCACGGCTTCAAGAAGACCGTGTTGAAGACCGGGTGTACTTTCCAGGTGTCGGCAACTTGAGCTCGTACGAGAGCGATCCGACCTTGCGCACGACCTTGAAAGGTCCATGTCGTTTATCGTCCAATTCTTCATAGGCCGATGGGTCGTCAGATTCTTTCCCGACAAGTACACCTCGTCACCGGGTTCATAGCCGGGGTCTTCACCTCGCTTTCGGTCGTAGAAGCACTTCATTGTTTCCTGCGCCACACGCATGGACGCCGCGGCTTCTTCGCGCACGAGTTGCATTCGTTTTGCGAAGTTATCGGCCGCCTCCGTTGGTACCTCGAGCCTTGGCTCTGTACCCTTTCGCGGGTGAAAACCCAGCATCGTATAGAACGGGCTGAACCCGGTCGTCGTATGAACCTTGTCGTTATAGCTGAATTCTGCCAGGGATAGCCAGTCCGCCCAATCGTCCTGCATGAAGTTGGTGAACACCCGCAGATATTGCTCTATTTCCTGGTTAACCCGCTCGGTCTGTCCGTCCGTTTGCGGGTGGTAGGCCGTGGATGCGTTCGATTTCACGCCTAGCAACTTCAGCAGATCCCGCATGAAATGCCCCACAAAAATCTGGCCCCGGTCGCTGATCACCACTTCTGGTAATCCGTAGTCCTTCCAGACGTGGTCGCGATATAGGCGGGCGATCCCTTCGCCACTAATGTGTTCCGTGCAGGGAAGAACCCGGATGGCTTTGCTGAGCCGGTCCACAATTACAGCGATCGAGTCGAACCCGTTGCTCTCTGGAAGTTTGACAATCAAGTCAATCGAGATATACTGCCAGGGCCGTTCGGGGACAGCGTTCGGGTGTAGTGGTCCTCTAGGCCTAGTGGGAAGATCTTGGTGCGCTGGCAGGTGGGGCAGGCCGCAACATATTCTTGGTCTCCTTCAGGACTGTAGGCCAATAGTAGTTGCGAGTCACCAGCTCCGCCGTTCGATATTGGCCGGGATGCCCAGCGAGGTAATCATCGTGGTGCGCTTTAAGAACCCGGTGTCTCAGCGTTTCATCGGGTGGAACGTAAATCAACCCGTCCTTGGTCAAGAACCCGTCGTGTTCTTCCCATCCGCTGTCTTCCTTCCCGAGTGCCTCCTTCGCGCCGTCCTCCCAAAGGTGTTTCTTCTGCTTGATCTCATCCATGAACCTATCACCCGGCGTGTCGTCGAGTACTGCAGGCATGGCCCGCAGAAACTCCGCCCCACTAACCGGTTGTTCGCGAAGAGTGTCTCCGGCAATAGCACCATATTCGAATTATCGTGCTCGCCTCGCTCGTGGCCTCCTCGTCGGGATAACGCATCCGTCTTGGTGTGTTGTTTCCCGGGTTTATGCACTAGAGTAAAGTCGTACTCACTCAGCTCTAGTGACCATCTGGCTTGTCGCCGGTTCAACTTCTTGGTGGTGGTGAAGTATTCCAGATTCTTGTGATCCGTCCATATCTCGAACTTCCGTTGGCTTCCTTGTAGGAAGTGTCGCCACTCGTATAGGGCGCGCATCACCGCCAACATCTCTTTGTCGTGGATGTCGTAGTTGCGCTCCGTGTCGTTCAGGCCTTTAGACAGGAATGCAATCGGCACCCATACTCCAGCTTGGCACTGCGTGAGACAAGCCCCAGTCGCGAAATCAGAAGAATCCGCCTCAACTCTCCACTCCCCGTCGTCGGTAGGGAAGTGGAGGACGGGCTCGGAGGTCACCACGTCGATCAGTCGTCGGAAAGCCGAGTTCTCCTCTGTACCCCATCTCCATCGCGTGTCCTTCCGGGTTAACCGGGTTAATGGTTTTGCGTGGTCGCCAAATCCCTTTATGAACCGGCGATAGAAATTGAGGAACCCGAGGAAACTCTGAACGTCCTTGACCGTCCTGGGCGTAGCCCACTCTCGCACCCCAGCAACCTTCACGGGGTCCATGTGAATCTTCCCATCTCCAATGATCACCCCCAGGTATTCCACCTCCCGTTGTTCGAACTCGCACTTCTCGTGTTTGAGGGACAGGTCGTTATCTTTCAACACCTGTAACACCTCTCGCACCGTCGCTCGATGGTCCTCCAGATTGTCCGAGTAAATGAGGATGTCGTCCAAGTACACAATAACCTGGCCTTCAGCGATCTGCCTTTCGAAGATTTGTTCATCATCGATTGGAAAGTTGCGGGCGAATTAGTGAGTCCGAAGAACATCACCAGTGGCTCCCATAGCCCTCGGTTGGTCACGAAGGCGGCCTTCTCTTCGTCTCCTTCTTTGATCCAAATGTTGTTGTAGCCCCATCGAACATCCAGTTTAGTGAACCAGGTTGCCTTTCGGAGCATATGCATGATTTCCGAGATCAACGGGATCGGGTACCGGTTCTTGATGGTAAGTTCGTTCAACTTTCGATAGTCCTGTACGGGACGTACCTTCCCGTCTTTCTTCTTCACAAAAAAGAACGGGGAGGCCTAAGGCGATTTGGAGGGTCTGATGCGTCCTGTCTCCAAGTGTTCTTTAATGAACGCGTCTAACTCGTGTTGTTCTGCCGGGTTGAGCAGGATATTGCGTCCCTTGACCGGTTCAGAACCCGGTTTCAGTTCGATAGCATGGTCCCACTTCTTCCGTTCGGGGAGTTTGTCAAACTTGTCTTTCTCGAACACCCCGCAGAAATCCCACAAGTAGTGCTCCGGTACGCTGTCTTCCAGGGTTTGCTCCCCTTTGGCCTCGTGCGCGGCGGCCGCCAGCTTGGTGGCCACCCTGCCCATGGCTCGGATATGGGCTGAGTCACGTTGTGGCAACGCAGATTCGGAGTAGATGCGGGTTATAAAAACCCGGTCGCCCTCCTGAATCTCTTCTTGGTCTTCCTCGTCCCACTCCTCTTGCAGCCTAGCGCATTTGTAAGCAGGGGGGCACCGGGAGAACTTCAATTCCCCCTTTTCCCAGTTGATCTCCAGGTTGTGTTTCCGGAGCCAGTTGTATCCGATGATCACATCGCTCTTCCCCGTATCTGTAATGGTGAGGGGGAAGACCTCCGTGTGGTCCCGGATTGTAAGTCGGAGGCGCACGACGTGTGTGATCAGCCCTCCTTTGTTCAACATCCCGTCGGCGTTATAAACTGGGACGGGGATGGGGAGTGCCTCTCTCTCCATCCCCCGTTCTTCTACCACGCTTTCGTTGATGAACCCGCCCGTGGCACCGCTGTCGATTAACCTGGTGATGGAACAACCCTGTAAGTTGTTCAGCCCTTCGAGGGTTACCGGGATCATCATCGAGCTCCCGTTCATGGCGCGTATATAGGACGGGGGTTCTCGCAATGCATCTAGTGTGTCGAGCGCGTCGGGGGGGTACGTTGTCATTAGTACCTCCAGCAGTTCGTCGGTGATTTCGGCATGTCTGTGAGGGTGAGTCCACCGGCGGACTATGTCTCCTGCCTCGGCGGGATGTTCGTTAATCCGGGCTAACGTTCGCTCCGCACTTCCAACGGGGAGTCTGCGCCATTCTGCTTTCTCCCTTCGTTGTGCCCTCGGCTTGCGCCTTTTGGAGCGTAGAGAGGGACTGGCCCCTCTACTCCATATCGTCGTTCCTTCTGTCGTCGTTGATTCACCGTCGTCGGAATTGTCTACATCGGTCGGCTCAGGTCCCACAGTGCATAAAACTTCAAATGAATTGGGAGATGCAACTGGTACACTGGAGCGTGGTATAGGTCGTAAGTGCATAGACTTCACTCGCGACCGGCGGAAAAATCCTCCTGGTCCTGTTCTTCCTTTATCGCCTCGGTGTACATGGCCCGGAACTGCTGCGGGTCCTGCAGGAGGCAGCGAGGGCAGTTCCGTGCCAAGTGTCCTTCCTGCTTGCAATTGTAACAGGTAGGGCGTGGCAGGTATGGATATGGGGCTCGAAGGACGGCCGTCAAGGAGGAGTAGGACAATCAAGTCAAGAATGGTATCAATATGACGAGGAGACGAACTCCGTCAGGAGGAATAGGACAATCAAGTCAAGAATGGTATCAATATGACGAGGAGACGAACTCCGTCCAGGAGGAATAGGCCAACCAAGTCAAGAATGGTATCAATATGACGAGGAGATGAACTCCGTCCAGGAGGAATAGGCCAACCAAGTCAAGAATGGTATCGATATGACGAGGAGATGAACTCCGTCCAGGAGGAACAGGCCAACCAAGTCAAGAATGGTATCAATATGACGAGGGAAGGAATTCCGACAAGAAGGAATGGGTGAAACAGAGCGAGAACGGTATCAACGCAACAAGAGGACGAATTCCGCAGTGAAAGAATTCGACCGACTCAAGAACAGCGCTGTAAAAGGGTCTCCGCACTGGAAAGGAGCTATCCAACTCGAGGAAAAGTAACAGGACAAAGGAGAAACGGGGTCTACGACACGAGAGGAGCTCGACCAGGCAGACGGCAACGTTATAGGAGTACCTCCGTCAAAGGGGTGCTTCACCAGCAAAGGAGAGGAGGAAAGCAGACTCCTTCAGGCCTAAAGGGGGTAGGAGCTACCTTGTGGGCTGAGGGCTGTGTCTAGAATGAAGAACGCATGTCGGGACGATGTGCCGGTGGCTGGGCAAAGAGTATAAAAACCTAGCGTATTATTCGAGAATGGCATCTTGTATTTCCCCACCTAAATTCCTAAGGCTTTCACAAGCCAAGAAAGAACTCTTCCTCCGTCTTCGGACACGAGACGGACACCAAACCGAAGTACCACAAAGTACAGGTTAAAGCAAGACCCGGAGCGCAAGGAGTGGCCAATCAGTCGCTTCCGGTAGGGAACTCCGACCAGAAAAAGGACCAGGTCGTATAGGAGATCCTGAAAACGATAAAACGCCACGTACCGAAGGTGGAGTGGTATCAAAACAGCCAGCAACAGAATTTCTGTTAGCGTGTAACTGTTCCGACCGAGTAGTATTGGAAGGCAAACGGTCTTTGACTTGGGATAATCCGGAGAAATCCAGTACCCATAGCCATCTACCAACCGGCAGGGTCACCTCGTCAGCGAATATCTCGCCTCGAGGTTCAAGCGGAGACATAAAGAAAGGGGTCCCAAAGGAAGGGAATAGCGGAGTTTAGGCTACGACATTCGAAACAGGCCCCGAGGTTCCGTACATTAAAACGGAGAAGAAGATCACAACGGAGAAATAAAACCACAGTTCAGAAAAACCCTACCCACTGCACAGAGCAAACACCCGGAGGAAGTAATGCGACTCTATCCGTCCTCCCTCGACAGGAGCCTGTATAGGATACGCAACCGAGTTATCGGACCCTGGAAGGCTGAAAAGGAACGAACTCCGTATCCCCCAGCGCACTAAGGCTTCTCAGTGCTCCGTGCTGAAAGCCTGTAAAAATAACAGATCCTGCCCACCCATCTAAAGATCTATCCCTTGTAAACTTAACCCATCGTACTTTGGAGGAATAAAAACCACCCGACACTTGCTACACAAATTTCCCCCTAGAGGACGATACCTTTTCTGCAGTACTGTACCCACAGACGTAACATTCATCTGACAGTCAAGAAAGGCCTCTAGGGGGAAATTTGTGTAGCAAGTGTTGGGTGGTTTTTATTCCTCCGAAGTACGATGGGTTAAGTTTACAAGGGATAGATCTTTAGATGGGTGGGCAGGATCTGTTATTTTTACAGGCTTTCAGCACGGAGCACTGAGAAGCCTTAGTGCGCTGGGGGATACGGAGTTCGTTCCTTTTCAGCCTTCCAGGGTCCGATAACTCGGTTGCGTATCCTATACAGGCTCCTGTCGAGGGAGGACGGATAGAGTCGCATTACTTCCTCCGGGTGTTTGCTCTGTGCAGTGGGTAGGGTTTTTCTGAACTGTGGTTTTATTTCTCCGTTGTGATCTTCTTCTCCGTTTTAATGTACGGAACCTCGGGGCCTGTTTCGAATGTCGTAGCCTAAACTCCGCTATTCCCTTCCTTTGGGACCCCTTTCTTTATGTCTCCGCTTGAACCTCGAGGCGAGATATTCGCTGACGAGGTGACCCTGCCGGTTGGTAGATGGCTATGGGTACTGGATTTCTCCGGATTATCCCAAGTCAAAGACCGTTTGCCTTCCAATACTACTCGGTCGGAACAGTTACACGCTAACAGAAATTCTGTTGCTGGCTGTTTTGATACCACTCCACCTTTGGTACGTGGCGTTTTATCGTTTTCAGGATCTCCTATACGACCTGGTCCTTTTTCTGGTCGGAGTTCCCTACCGGAAGCGACTGATTGGCCACTCCTTGCGCTCCGGGTCTTGCTTTAACCTGTACTTTGTGGTACTTCGGTTTGGTGTCCGTCTCGTGTCCGAAGACGGAGGAAGAGTTCTTTCTTGGCTTGTGAAAGCCTTAGGAATTTAGGTGGGGAAATACAAGATGCCATTCTCGAATAATACGCTAGGTTTTTATACTCTTTGCCCAGCCACCGGCACATCGTCCCGACATGCGTTCTTCATTCTAGACACAGCCCTCAGCCCACAAGGTAGCTCCTACCCCCTTTAGGCCTGAAGGAGTCCGCTTTCCTCCTCTCCTTTGCTGGTGAAGCACCCCTTTGACGGAGGTACTCCTATAACGTTGCCGTCTGCCTGGTCGAGCTCCTCTCGTGTTGTAGACCCCGTTTCTCCTTTGTCCTGTTACTTTTCCTCGAGTTGGATAGCTCCTTTCCAGTGCGGAGACCCTTTTACAGTGCTGTTCTTGAGTCGGTCGAATTCTTTCACTGCGGAATTCGTCCTCTTGTTGCGTTGATACCGTTCTCGCTCTGTTTCACCCATTCCTTCTTGTCGGAATTCCTTCCCTCGTCATATCGATACCATTCTTGACTTGGTTGGCCTATTCCTCCTGGACGGAGTTTGTCTCCTCGTCGCATTGATACCATTCTTGACTTGGTTGGCCTATTCCTCCTGGACGGAGTTCGTCTCCTCGTCATATTGATACCGTTGTTGTCTTGGTTGTCCTACTCCTCCTTGACGGAGTTCATCTCCTCATCATATTGATACCATTCTTGACTTGGTTGGCCTGTTCCTCCTGGACGGAGTTCATCTCCTCGTCATATCGATACCATTCTTGACTTGGTTGGCCTATTCCTCCTGGACGGAGTTCGTCTCCTCGTCATATTGATATCATTCTTGACTTGATTGTCCTACTCCTCCTGACGGCCGTCCTTAGAGCCCCATATCCATACCCTACTCATCCTATATCCAGTTTTTATCGCGTTCGGCGCCTGGCTCGGAGAAGTGGAGCGAGGCGAAGCGGAGCAAGGCGAGGCGGAGGGGAGCGCGAGGCGGAGGGGAAGCGCGAGGCGGAGGGGAAGCGCGAGGCGGAGGGGAAGCACGGTAAACGGCGAGCGGGCGTGGACGTGCGGAAAACAGCGAGCAGGTGTGCGGGAAACAGCGAGCACGCAGCGGAAATGCGAGCGGGCGCAAAACAACGAGCGGGCATGCAGGAGACGGTGAGCGGGCATGCGGAAATGCGAGCGAGCGCAAGCGTGCGGAGAACAACGAGCGCGCGTGCGGGAAACGCGGCGAGCAGGTATGCGGAAAACGTGCAGAAAACAATGAGCGAGCGCGCGGCGGAAATGCGAGCACAGGTAATTCGTGCGAGCGGAGCATTGTGCGGTCTCGTATGGGAGTGTGGATTTGCCAGTGACACCTTTACCAACGCTTATTTCGCTGTGTCTGAGAGTTCCGCTGGCGTTTTTATCTCGCAATCCTTCATGTCCATTTCGAAGGTGTCCGATTTGAAGTTATGCTCCGCCATTTGTCCGTACTATTGTTTCAGTCTCCTCTTTTCTCCTTGTTGCGCATTTGGGCGGTTGCCAGAGTCGACACACAGTGGAGGCTCACACCGCCAATGGCACAAATACGTGGCGCACCAGCCGATCGATGTAGACCCCACCTTCATGGCTGCCCCGCAGAGCGAGTATTACGGGAGCGTAGTTTTGCCCAGTGGACAAGTCCTACATCGGAGCTCCTCCCATAATGTGTTCCGTGTTTTCCGCGACCGCGTTACCGGTGTGCGGTGGAAATATTGTTCCCCTTAAGTACTTTGGAATGGGCGTTTATTCAAAAGATACCTAAGTGTTCGTTTGCGTTCCAACCAATTTCCTTTTTAGGGATCTGGCGTAAGTATGTCTGATTCGGGAAGTCTGCTTAGTCAGCAAGTTTAGACGGCGGTCACAGTGGCTCTAACGACTGGTTCAAAGATCAGTTGTGTCACGTCCGAGAGAACGTGATAGGCTGTTCTAAGTAAACTCAGAAACTCAAGCACACGGATTAGTAAGCGTAGAAAATTTATATTGACTACCCTAAAGTACAGAGGGGAATCTAATCTACTACTGTAAAATCTTGCTCCTTATATATGTATTCTAGCGTGACTCATTTCGAAATGACTCTTTTGACTTTCCACTGACTCCTTTTTGACTCATTTTTCCACTGACTCCTTTTTAGTGACTTGAGTTGGCCCCGCGTCCTGTTCAACCGGTCCGGGCACGGAGTGTGACAAGGTGTGACAAAACGTGACTTGTGTCACACCTTGTAATGAATCTTCGCGGAATTTTTGCGTAAGGTTTGTTTTTCATTTATACCAAACATTTCTCGTGCGTGACATCCGCGGTGAACAGAAAAAAATGACTGTCCTCAGTCAAATGAATGAAAAACAATTCCATGGCAAATGTTTATTCGAGAGTCAAAAATTTTGAAAGTGAGTCTTGGAATGCACGGTCGTCGTAACATATAAGGAGTGTGGTTTGAGTAGATAATTTGCTCGCAGCGATGTAAGTGATTAGCATGGTATGTAAAAACCAAGACGCCGTGGGGAAAAGCTATGTGAGTTGCGATGGAGAAACGAATAGAGATCCGAGCCGGTGAAACGTGTTCTTGACCCGCGTGGCTACGCTCGGCGGGTAGTAGTGGGGTGCTGGCATCTCAATCCACGCTTTCTGCCTCGTGTTGTGGTTGACGCATAAACACCTCACCCACCCCTGGCTATGAGCGCCTTTGGTTGTGAACGTCCAGCGATGGAGGCGCTTCTTTGTGCTCGTCAGCTCCCATTCGCCTACCAGCATCCCGAAACACTCCAAACGGTCGCCTGTTTGCAACGGCCAGCTGGGTCTGGACTTCATCCTAAACAGCCCTTTCCCTGGGACGCGCCACACAACAACGGGCTGGACAGCTAGTTCTTGAGTTGGGTGGGCTGCGAGGTATGTGCGAATCTCCCTAATCCGCCAGTGCCATTGAGACATGGCGTCTAGCCTTACAGCGGCCTCGTCCTCCTCGGTGCGGTAGATTGGTGGTTCCAGATAATCATATTCCTTGGCGGGTGGATGATACTGGGTGGGAAGACGATTACGCTGAACAGGGGGAGGACTGGTTGTTTTGGGGAAACGGCACCACTGGGGTGGACACAGGACCGAGGAGTGAATGTAAAAGAGACGGGCTTGGGCGTCGTCAGCGTCAATTTCGCTGGAGGCTAAGGTGGCGGTGGAGGATTGGTGGTGTCGACTGGCGCAAAATGAATGGGGTGCATAAAGAAAACTGGCGCAGAGCCTTGGAGGTTATTCAGAGCAGGGTGTGGATACTGCTCCACCGCGCCAAAGGCACACTTTTCATAAGGGAAGAACATGAGGGTCACGATCATGAATATAATGTTGTTTTGGCTTACTTGGGTGGCGGCAGACTCGGGTCTAGCTAAATCTCCCATCGAGCGTGAGAGGCGCACAGTGGCGCGACTGTCCTTCCGTCCGTCTCAGTGTTTTTGGCGTGCGAGGTAGCGTGATATGGTCCATAGCTATCAAGGGCTGGGGATAAGAGGTGGGGAAAAGAAACAGTTGAGCAACTGGTAGAGCTTCTCTGTCTGTCCCTTTTTATGCGAGTCTCCGAATCATTGCAGACACGGCTCCGAGTTTTGTCCCTCAGTCTAGAATGTTTCCCGATTCTGTCGACCCTGCTTGATCTGACGCTCTGTTTTTAGGTTGTAGCTTAATCTTCATCTGATGACTCGAGGAGCTCTTCCTCGTCATCAATTTCAGAATCATCATCCTCTTCCATTTCATTTTCTCGCATGAACCAATGGCTGCGCGTAATATATGGGAGCAGTCGAAAAGCCGCGGTGGGATTGTTCTTAAACAGAGATCCATCAAGTTCCTTCAGTATGTAAGCTCCTCCCTTGTTTTTGCGAGCTACCTCATAAGGGCCAAAATACCGATCATCTGTTTTACGCCGTGAGCTAACGGACATTTCTATGCCAACATTGCGCACCAACACCAGTTCACCTTTCTGGTATTCTTCCTTTTGCAGCTTCTTCCGAAATCGCCGCTCAAACTGTTGTTTGGAACGGAATCGGGCTTTTCGTAGAGTGTCCGTAGCTCGTTTAATATCACGGTCATGTTTTGATAACTGGCGAATTCGGAGCGTGAGCAGTTCCGTTGTGCTCATACCGGTTCTGAACCCACTGACCATAAACGTAGCTTCTGCTAAATCGAACGGTAGGATTGGATCTGTGCCATGCAGTAATTGGTAGGGTGAGAACCCAGTGACTCGGCTTACCGTTACTCGGTCTGCTAGCAATGCTGCTGCCAATTTCTGTGGCCATAGCTCTATGCTTCCTCCACACGATTTTACGATTGCCTCGCGTAAGGTATAGTGCCCTTGTTCCACGACGCCGCTAGCATGCTTGTTATAAGGGCTGATTTTCACATGCGGAATGTTCATTCGTTTCATAAGCTTGCGAAAACCTGCTTTTACCTCCGCTCCATTGTCTGTAACAACCTTTCTGGGGCAACCATACCGGCAGTACAAATATTCCCAGAAGAAATCTGCTAGGTCATCGGCTGTTTTTGTTTTCAAAGCCTTTGCTTCACAAGTCCCTGACAAATCATCGCGAGCAGCCACAATCATCTTGTAATCCGAGGATTCTGGCATCATCATGATGTCTATGTATATTGTTTGGAAGAGCGCAGCCGGGGTCGAGACTGTTACTGGTAGCTCCAGTTTTCTGGTACTTCTTATTTGGCATCGGTGGCAAGATGCATTATGGTGCTGAATGTCGTTGTACAGTTTCGGCCAGTAAAAACGGATCTTTAACAAGTCCCATACCGCCTGAACTCCACGGTGGCCTAGATCATCATGAGCTTGCTCGAGTATTCTGAGGCGCTTAGTTGGTTCCAGTACGACTTTTAGCGGTGGTCCATGCTTGTTTCGTTTCAGAAACTGGCCTTCGTGGATCAAATAGCGTGTAGCTTGCTGTATAAATCGTGCGTGTTTCTGCGGTTTGTCAAACACAGGTGCCTCCAATGTAGTAAGGAACTTTAGGATTTTCTGTAGGAAATCTTCTTGACCTTTACGCGTCAGATTACATGAAGGTAATTGAAGAACCTCAGAGGACGTACCCGGGGTTCTTCCTGTTTCTATGTACAACGCGATTTCATCCAACCACGAGTCATCATCACTTTCAACTAACTCCCCTTCCGCAAGTTCCCGTCGTGAAAGCGCATCGGGTCCCTGGAATTTTGTTGCTGGTACGTGGATTAAGGCGAATGAAACATTAATATCCCCTGGATCCAGCGATTGACAGCTGCATCCGGTTGCAGATCTGGGTTGTTCAGAAGCCCCTGGATATACTTTGCATCCACTTCGACTTGGAGAGCGGTCACGCCTATTATATACAGTCTCCAGTGTCGGAGTGCGCGGTACAATCCAAAAAGTTCTAATTTCGGCTGTGAGTACCGCGACTCTCGTTCGCTCATGGGCACGGACCCATATCGAGCTGGCCGTCGTCGTCCCTGGCTGTCGTTTTGGGACAGGATCATGCCAGCTGCTTCGCGGCTGGAGTCAACTGATAAGATAACAGCTTCTTTGCTTCCATAATCAATAGGCCGTAAGGCCGGAGCAGTTGCTACTAGGCGTTTAATTTTTCCAAACGCATTCTCGCGCCTCTCGTCCCACAGGAATTCATAGTTGCGGCGATACAATTCGGTGAGCGGTCTAATAATTTCCGAGTAACTCTGAATCCATATTCGCACTGTTCCGCACAGGCCTAAGAATCTGCGCACCTCTTGAGGTGTCTTCAAAACTGGCCAGTCCAGAATAGCGAGACTTTCTTGACATCGGGCATTCGCCCTTCCGGCGAGCAAAGTTGCCCTACAATTAAAGCTTTTTGCTGGCACATTGCACTTTCATTGCTGAAAAGGTGGCTCCCGCGCAATCGACTTTGTGCATAATTCGGTGAACATCATTTGCATGTTCCCATATATATCGTCGTATCCCAGGATTGCCCTTAAGACTTTCAGGCCTTCCCTGCTGATCCAAATATGCGGAGGCCGGACCTTTTATGGGTAAGTCGTCGATGAAGATGTTGGCGATGTGTGGTATTTCTTCCCTCAGGATAAACACCATGCATTTTTGGAACTCCGCAGGTGAGTTTGTATATCCTGTCGGCATTGACGTTATTCGTAAGAGTCCTAACGGGGTCATGAACGCAGTCATGTCCCGACTTTCTGGTTCCATTTTACGCGCATCAAAACCCCAGTACAAATCGAATACTGTATAACATTGTCTCCCTGCGAACCCCTCCACAAAATCATCCACGATTGGCAGCATTCCAGCATCTCGTACTGATACCTTGTTCAAAGGTTGCAGGTCATGAACAATCCTCAATTTACCGTTCTTTTTCAAAACGCAGAACCATCGGGATCTGTACGATGATTGGCACATTTCATATACGCCTGCTTCCATTTTTAGTTTCAAAACGTCAATAACTTTCTGTAGAATGCCTGGAGGAATTGGGATGTTTTTGTATTCCCAAGGTACGTGGGGGACAGTCGCGATTTTGTACGGTGAGAAATACTCATCTTTGAATGTTCCTCGCTCGGCGTCTTCGAAGGCCAGGGCGCCTTGGTTCAATTCCATAACGCGCACGAACAACCTTTCTTCCTCTTTGCTCAGGAATCCCTCTTTATTTATCCCCAGGGTCTCGAGTCGTTCCTTACTTAGCCGGGCGGTAGGTACAAAGGGTGGTGGATTTGGGGTCAACTCGGGTAAGGAGTCCATCGGGTTGCTAGGGATACACCTTCTTACTTCATATTCCGGGGAAAAGGTTGTAGATACAGGTCGGATTTTCTTGTCGACTCGTTTATACATAGTGAAGCTCTGGTACTCCGATCCTATCCCATAACCTACTTCCACAGGCCAAAAGACGGGTCCCTCTTCTTCCTGAAAGTCCGGTTCCAGGATTTCAATCTCCCTGTCCTCGTTATCCACCTTCTTGTACATAGTGAAAGACTGGAATTCATTTCCCCTTCCGTCGAATAAAGCCACAGGATAGAATATGCAATCGTCATCTTCTTCCAGTTCCGCCCAATCCTTCTTGAGTTGCTCCTCATTTGAGGCGTAACTGGTCCCGTAAATAAGTTCATTAGCGAAGTTTTTCTGAGACTCCAGGGTCTGAAGTGAGTAGCATACTGGTGACATTGTGGCAGATTCACGGAACTTCGGAGTTTGACTCGGTATTATATTCATCGTGGATACGCTGACATGATACCGGTTGGATAGATGGTTACAGATTATGCGCCGCGCATTATTATGTACTTGATAGGTATAAAAATCCGCGCCTCGAGATACTACAGAACAGACAAACTGCCCGACGATCACGAGAACAGATCTTATTAGTATTACAACCGCAACCATTCCCAAGATGGCGGTTCGGCGCTGCGTGATCAGAGATAGAAGGGAAAGAGGAAAATTCTCTCGGCTCCGGAAACCCGTCCGAGGTCTGTTGTTGCAAAATCGTTGTACTCTGTTATTGGTTAGCGCCAGCGCGGTAAACAGGAATAAGAAGAGCGTGCCTTCAAGCGACGTCCGGACCATGAGGGACAAAATCCGGGCAATGAACATGAAATCGAATCTGCCGTTCATCCCGAAAACGGCTGTCGTGATCGGAATAGGCTCGCTGCTGGGAAGGGTTATCGTCATCGAGCTCGCCGGGTAATTGAAATCCGAAGGCGTTCTCTTCAGCGCTCGACTCGGCCCGGGCAGCCGAAGACTCAGGCAGGGAAGAACTACTTGCACGCGGCTCGGAATGGGCGCGACTGGATCCTTGCGGGGGCGAGGCTGCGGTCGCGGAAAACGTAGTGTTGTACGAATCCGTAGGCCCACGCAGAAGCTCCCAATAATTGCTTTCGAGCTCGGGAAAATTGTCTTCAAGGTACCCGGCACTGAATAGATGGCCGACGGCGTAATCTTTGCGGAGTCGGACTGATAGGATGTCGCAAAGGACGCTAGCGAGCTGTTCGCGGCCGTTGCGGTGCAAGATGTGCCAGAGGGTTTGAATCTTGGCAACCTCCAGGTCGAAGAGAAACGGATGATCGATAAATCGGACGGGAAAGGACCGCTGATTAGGCAATTCCGCCCCAAGAAAGGTTAAAATATTGCCTAAGGTGTCAAACAACATACGCACCTCGCTGACCCCGTACCGGTGGCCGACCATGTCCTCAATCCGTCGCGCAGCCTCTATGCTGCCCAGCCGCACTCCTGCCATCATTCGTATAACGTTGGTGTCTGAAAATCCTGCCGCTTTCAGTGCCTCGCGTTTAATGGTATGCTGCCGAAGAACGTCGCCAAGGGACTTACGAAGCTTCTTGCGACGTCCGTTCTGAAAAAGGCCCCCTTCCTCTCCATCGGGATTCTTGCGCTTGTTATTAGCCGATCCTTGATGCAGCTGTTCTATCTCGAAATCTTCGGTGGCCGTCTCGTGCTCATTCAGCGTACTGCGAACGGCGGACGTGGGCAGGCTGTGGTCCAACGACGTCGGAGACGCTCCAGGGTCTAGCTCGTCGTCCGATGCGACTGAGAACCCCGTCGAATCAAAGGGAGGAGGCGCCCGGAAATTCTGGATTCCTTGTGCGACCATGGCGGGGTAGTCTACGAATGCATTGAGCGACCCGTGCAGGACGTGCAGGGCCTGGTACGCCGGTGCCGCTCCCATATCGTCTTCAAACTGGAGGTGTTCTTGTTGGTGTAAGTTGTTCTCGTGCGCCCAACGGTGCAGGGCCATTTGCAGTTCCGCTGTATGTTCGTTCACAAATTCATAACGAGGGAGAAAGTCGTCGGTATCATCGGGCGTGGCCGGATAACTGTCAGCGTCGTTGGATGATGGGGATTCGATGGTGACTGGTACGGTAGTAGGGCCGCGCGACTGAGCTAACACCCTAAAAATTGCTTCGTCAATGACCCATTGCGGATTAAACAAAAAATCCCAGTCATCCACTGACCAATCGGTGACCGCTGGACTCCAGTCGCCAGGACGTACAGTGTCCACGCGGCGCGGTGCAGGTGCGCGGATCTCCACCTCCTCGTAAGAAATAGCATCCGAGTCCGTCGTGGAGACAACATCAGAGAACGTGGAACTCGAGTACTCGTCACGAGTGACGACACGTCCGTGCCGGCGAAAATTGGGAACGTGCACCCGGTCCGCAGCGGATCGCTCAACACTGCCACTTCCTCCTTCCTCTTTTCCTTCTGCAAGTTCACGCAACGCCTCTGTCGCTTCCTGCTCAAGCTTTCGTACCACCGCTCGCTCCTCGGCTGAACGCTCCGTCTCATATTCGGTTGTAAATTCTTCGAACGCCCGGCGCGCTTCGCGAGCGGCTGCCGCCAATGTTCGGAAGGACACGTGCGGAGGGAGCGACAGCCACTCATTCATGGTGGGTCCCAGCGCTACGTCCAGTACGCGCCGCATCTCCTTCAAACTACCTGGCTCTTTTGACAGGGATCGCATGAGATCAGCAGGAAGATAATCGTCATAATACCACACACCTGTGGAGGCTGCTTCGAGCTCACTTGCCAAGGTTCCAGGTCCGGGTCCGTACAACGGGCAGTCGATGGTAGAGGCGTGTTGATCTTCAAAGCATAGCCCACACAGTCCAAGGTTAACGGACGCGTTGGACTCGCCGTCTGCCGGGCTCATAGACACCAATTCGGGCATGCTATCTGTGTCCGAGTCGAACAATGCATCTTCCTCCATCCTCAAACCTACTGCGGCCCGTCGACGGATACCATCATTCAAGGCTCGCTCCGCGGCTTCTCGTGCCGCGATAACCTGTTCTCCCCACGTCTCCGACTGTCCTCGCGAGCGGGGAACGGGCTCAGCGACCGCGGCAAGTTCCTCGGGAACCTGGAGTAGCTTTGGGTTAAGTGTCGTCGCTTCGTCCTCGATGGCGTGAGCAGCTGTCACTCGTTCATCCGGTGAGTCTTTGTTTACCCGCACGCGGTCGCTTATAGGGATCATGGGTGGAGGATAGCGCGTAGCGTGCACGGGGAACCCAATACCCTCGTCATCGGCCGTGTGAAGCGGAGTCATGGTGGACATGGCCTGCTGAAGACGCGCATCCGAGGGGTAACACAACTCGAGCCGCCATTCCTGCTGAGGGTCATTCGGGGTAACGATATGGAACGTGAACTCGTGGCAAGACAACGTGAACGGCAGGCCCGTCTCGCGATCCCGAAACACGCGGAACGCGTTGTGCGAAGAGCTTCGATGCAAGACCTGTCCGCGCGGCAATACCACACTACCATAATACTCGCTTTGCGGGGCTACCATGAAAGTAGGGTCCACATCTATCGGCTGGTGCGCGACGTACTTTTGCCACTGGCGCGCCACCGCGTCTTCTACGGTGGCGATAGGGCCGCTAACGTTGAGAGAAGCCACGGGCATGGGAGGACGGCTGAACTGGGCGCGGGATAGGTATTGAACATCTTCAAGGGGTCGCATCGCGCGTCCATTATCGCGCAGTAATGCGGAGTCGCTGAAGGTCCGTGCGAACGCCATTGGGGGTACTTCTGGCGGAGGTGGGGACAATGCAGGTACGTTCATTAGATTGTCCTTATATATGTGCTCGCTCTGACTCTCGTTGTTTCTTCTAAAATTTTTATACACCATCAGGGCTCCGACGATAATGACCGTTCCCAACGCGGCTTGCACTAGCTGCAGCCCCGACTCGACCAAACCTAATTCTCCTCTTGTCTCATTGGCCAGCGGTCCCTCCAACGACTCAGTCTGAAGGCTTCTTTTCAAAAATGCATCGAGTACGGCTAATGGATTTCCTTTCGCGACGTCACGCGTCGCTGAGCCTAGAGTTCGTCCTATTTGGGTGACGCGGTGAACAAAACGATGCTCGTCGAGAGTCATCCACGGATTTCTTTGTGAGTCATCGTCCTTTGCCAGAGCAAATGACTGATATTGAGTCGCATTTCCTTGATGAGAGAATGCTGGACCATTATACGGCACCGCAAGCAACTCGAAACGGGGACGTCTGGTTTCCCGGTCCTTGAAAATAAGGTAGGTACCTTCTTCTCGTTCGTCAATGCTTACCAGATTTCCTCGTTGCCAGGGTCGACCTAGTAACAGCGCAAACGGAGCCTTATGCGAAACCCAGAGATCAGTCATGGTCAGTGCCGCCCCACAGGTAAATTCCACGTCCCGGATCCAACCCTGCAACTGACCGCGCCCTCCATTAGCATCATTCATGCTGGTGACTTGGCTCATATCCACGGCCTTCTGGATTTTAAGAGCGGCGATATCGGCTCGTACAACGTCTAGTTGGGATCCCGTGTCGATTATCGCACAAATGTCGTTGCCACTTGTTTTCATATCAACTTTAATCAGAATGCCTTCGGTCCTCGGCCATCCTACATTAGCAATTAAAGGGTGATCCGCAGAATTTCCTAACAGTACTGCTCGTACGTTTTTCACTTTGATTAGTTCCTGAAGGTCTGTGCGCAGATCTTTAGAAGTCACCATAATTTCCCGGAGTGTTAAGGATATTTCTGTGTTCAATATTCGATCCATTACTTCTTTAGTATCCACCGTGTCGGTGAGTCCAGATCGTCGCCCGACTGTTTTAGAAGGAACCGTATCGTCTGGGTCTTTTGTTGCATCACTCAGGGATGACGGCTCCTTAGATGGCGTTTTCTTAGGGATGGTTTCGTTGAGTGTTGGTCCTGCCATTTCCACATCCTCTGTAGGTTTGAATCTTACACGTCGCGCTTCAATCGGTCGCGGGTCGGGGGTGGGCGTTACTGGTTTAGGAGTAGGGGGCCGGGCCGCCCGTGCCTTCGCGGGTTCAATTTGTTCCGCGCTGGTCCCTGACACTTGAACAGGTGGTGGCGGTGCGGCGGCATCGTTATTCCCTTTCATCTTCTGTTTTTGTTCACCCAACAGGTCCCTGACTTCCACTGTCTTGGTTCTGTCTCGTCTGGGTGGATACACTCCATCAAAAACTACCTTTCGTGCCTTTCTAGTGCTTGTCTCGGTACGGTCTGCTGCCTGGACAAACCGTGGATCTATTGCGACTGGCCGAGGGTTAGTAATAAATATCCTGTGCTCCGCTTCCTCATCGGATGTCGTTTCGTCTGAGGAATTAGCAACGCCGTTTTCCCAGGCTTCATCATCACTGGAAATTTCCTCAATCCGGGCTCGTTGGGCTTCCTCAGCCTGGTAAAAACTCTGCACCGCCGATCGTCGGTCCTCCGTGGCGTTTAGGAAACCTAACATTACCCTGGGTGCGTCTGTTCCAGATATTCGTTCCGCTGCTTTTACCAACGACTCCCCAGGATATCTCCTAATCATGGCGCCGTTTTTCATTACTAGTTTCCTGGTCTCTTCGTTGAATTTGATAACATTTCTTTCTACGAGCTCCCCAACCTTGCGGCATTCAGAGATGCGGTGGCCGTCCCCTAAACATCCATAACACCCGATGGTGTCCCCCGTACCGGCAGCTGGACCGCCTATCGGAATACTGTTTGGGAATGTTGCGGGACTAGATGGCCCATCATTCTTAAAATTTCCCGTTCGGCTCGGTGGTCGCTGACGCGAAGGCTCTCCTCGGTCTATTCCAGGGGGTTTGACACATTTCTCCGCTGTACCGCTGCGATCCATTACCATTACCTTGTAGTAAATGGGAGCGTATTCGGGATCATTTAGGTTCATGGCGTTAAGCTTTCGAATTAGCGTGGCTATCTCTTCTTCATTTCCTTGGAATCTTTGAGTCTCCCTACCATTGCTCCGCTTGATCTCTACCTTCTTCTTTTTCTCAATCTTTTTCTTCTTCGCCCTTAACTTCTTCTTGCGACGGAACTCCTCATAGTCTGAGTCTGATTCTGCACTTCCTGATGAGGCGCTGTCCGATTCCTCATCTGAATCTTCCTCTTGGTCTTCGCTCAAGTCCGCTGCTCGCACCATTAGAGATTCGTACTTGTTCCGCCGGAAATACCATTCTGCCGCATCATCAATCTCCTTGACTGTATACTGCTCGTCCTCTCCTCGATACGGGTTTGCCTGCAAGATACGGTTCTCTAGTATCTGGCGCAAGGAACGGTTCACGCCAATCAAAAAATATGCATTGTAATCTTCGCGCGTTAAATGTCCTTTCCTCAGGGGACCTCCCGCGATTACTTTGTACTTCACTGAATATCGGCGCCATTGTGTCAAATTGTGGCATATCTTCATTCGTTTACGGGCGGCATATCTTTCCACATCGGCAGGCTTATATTTCTGAAAACTCGCTCTGCATCGAACTGCCTAAGTATATCCCGTTTGAGTCTGGACCAGCGATGGTATTCGTAACTTTCCATAGCTTGTATCACATTTTGTACATCCACGGAGCAATACATTAATATACTTTCGCATTTCTCTCTATCCGCTGTGACTCGGCACTTGTTAAGAAGTTTCTCATAATGGTCTAGAAAGAGCTGCACCTCCGTGTACCTCCACGGAAGGTTTTGGTGCATCTTTGGCTCCTCGTACCGGTAATCATAGGTTGTACGAAGGGGTGCGCTAAAAGAAAAAGGAGGGGCAGGAGCAGTCATACGGGGATTGGATGCAGGCGAGGATGAACTTACTGAAGATTCTGATAAGGGGAAGTCTCCATCATCAGGAGGGTACCTAGGTCCTCGGGCAGGGTACCTTAGCCCTCGTCGTTCCCTTCCCTTACCCTTTTCGGCGAATTGGTTTGTAGATTCTATCCCTGGAATATCTTCTGTTTCTGAAAAAGGCCCTACTGGGACTCCATACTTGTCTTCAAACTTCCGTCGATCTTCCTCATTCCTGAAAGAGTTCTCATAATTATGGCGTTCTTCATCTGTTTGAAACGTGTGTATCGGCGGCATTCTTCGTGTGTCTGGATATCAGCTTCGGTTTGTCAAAAAAAAACGGTAGTGTACGGGTTTCGGGACGGTAGCGGCGGTAGATCCGAAATAAGGGAATGTAGGTGGTTGGAACTGTATTTCCCCTCGCGGTGGGCTCCAGTGATGTGCGGTGGAAATATTGTTCCCCTTAAGTACTTTGGAATGGGCGTTTATTCAAAAGATACCTAAGTGTTCGTTTGCGTTCCAACCAATTTCCTTTTTAGGGATCTGGCGTAAGTATGTCTGATTCGGGAAGTCTGCTTAGTCAGCAAGTTTAGACGGCGGTCACAGTGGCTCTAACGACTGGTTCAAAGATCAGTTGTGTCACGTCCGAGAGAACGTGATAGGCTGTTCTAAGTAAACTCAGAAACTCAAGCACACGGATTAGTAAGCGTAGAAAATTTATATTGACTACCCTAAAGTACAGAGGGGAATCTAATCTACTACTGTAAAATCTTGCTCCTTATATATGTATTCTAGCGTGACTCATTTCGAAATGACTCTTTTGACTTTCCACTGACTCCTTTTTGACTCATTTTTCCACTGACTCCTTTTTAGTGACTTGAGTTGGCCCCGCGTCCTGTTCAACCGGTCCGGGCACGGAGTGTGACAAGGTGTGACAAAACGTGACTTGTGTCACACCTTGTAATGAATCTTCGCGGAATTTTTGCGTAAGGTTTGTTTTTCATTTATACCAAACATTTCTCGTGCGTGACACCGGGCGACCCTTCACCCTATCCTGCCATGAGTTTACCTTTCACATTGCGACGCCTGATGATCCACAGAAATCATGGCGTCTCGAATTATGCTATCCCTCGGACGAACGGCTTCAGCAAGCCATGATCGGGATGTCCACGCCGCAGGCCGATGAAGAAGACGCCGGATTCCCTGCCCACACTACTCGGTACCCTCTCTCGATGATACCCATGCATGAGCATCTCCGTCTCAATGAACACTCACCAGACGAAGGGATCGCAGCGGAGAGCGTCATCGCGGACGGCAACACGACGCTAAACCCCCGATTATTATTAATTCCTGATGACCTCGCAGACAGGGCAGAACCACTTACAGAGAAAGGTGTTCGGGGTTTACGAGACAGGGACACCCCGGAACAACGGGCCACGGAACGAGCTCTCGACGAGAACATCCGCCAACGAACAGCCGCAAGCCTGCAGATGGATGATTTGTTTGGCTCAGACACGGACAGCCTGCCCAAGTTAGTGTCGATCGCAGGACAGACGGATCCTTCCATCGACTCCTCCATCGATCTTGGGATTTGCGGTCTGTGTTTCGAGGAGCAGCATGCCGCTATCAAGGACTGCCCTCTGTATGGACCTGGACCACGGACTTCTGCACACGAATCAAGAGACGTTTCAGCCGGTGAGTTTCTTTTCAATAGACGACTTGCCAAGGAGCTCATGAGGAAGCCTTTAGGAAATCCAAGTAACACGAATGAAATGCGGCGTGTATTGGATCTTGCCCTAGGCCCAACCATAAATGAGTGGCTAATGTTACCACCTCACGTATCGTACCGCACGCTGGCTGCAGGAGCTCGCGAGGCCCGACAAGCATTTGAAGATTTCACGACTGAATACGACGCAGGAAGGATGGAGGAAGAAAGGATGAGAGAACATGAGCGTGAGGAAGAAGCCACAGAGGCAGTGCGCGAGCTTATCAAGAGGAAGGTGGAAGGAAACGAAGGAGTGGTGAGCACAGCCACTGATCAGGTCGATGCCTTTCCCTCTCCATTCTCTTCTTCGCTTGTTCATCAATTCGGTGCACAGGTAAAAGCCCCCATTCTCAACCCCCACCGCGGCAGGGTGATCGGATGCGAGGATTATTCCAGCTCGTCAACCTCGGCGACTACCTCTTCCGATGCTATCTCGTACGAGGAAGTGGAAATCCACGCACCCGTTCCGCGTCATGTAGAAACCATACAACCAGGAGAATGGAGTCCAGCTGTTTCTGAATGGTCAGTAGATATGTGGGATTTCATGTTCAATCCGCAATGGGTAATTGAAGAGGCGATTTCCAGGGTCTTGACGCAGTCGCATGCTGCTACCATTCCGTCTACAACGGAGTCCCTCTCCTCTTATGAAGCTGACAGCTATCCTCTGACACCTGCGGGAGAGGAATCGACCCCGTATTACAAACCCTATAACGAGCACACTGCAGAGCTGTGGTCCGTTTTGCATCAATGGGCCCAGGAAAATAGTCGCCACCAGCAGGAGCATATACATTTTGAAGATGAGATGGGTATAGAGCCCGCGTACCAGGCCCTTCACGTGCTCCATGGGGCGCTCAATTCGTTCGTTGACTACGTGGCCATAGTATCTCAAGGAGCTCAGAATTTTCGGCATCCGATATTCCACCCATCCATTTTGGACGACGTGTCATCTGTTTCCGACGACAAGTACAGCCCCGCAGCCTCTCCAACTTCCCTCGACCACAGCCTGCCTACATCGGCCTTGCGCAGCACCACCAACGAGGCCTCACACGCAGCAGTCGCCTCCAGCGCCGGTACTTCTGTCCCAGAAGAATGGAAGATAGAGGCATTGCATCAGGCCCCTGTCAACAATAAGAGGAAGAATCCGGATGGCGAAGAGGGTGGACTGTTTCAGAACGGACGACGAAAGAAACTACGTAAGTCACCAGGCGATCGTCTACGAAGATATGCTATTGAAAGAGAAGCGCTTAAAGCGGCCGGATTCACGGACTCCAGCGTGGTCCGCATGATGGCTGGGGTACGGCTGGGATGCGTAGAAACCGCACGACGGGTGGAGGATATGGTGGGGCATCGATATGGAATCAGCAAGGTGCGTAAGACTCACGACAAAACTATTCAAGAACTAACTTGTTCACGAACATTTCTGCCCAATCAGAAATCCTTCCCCGTACAGGCCGTCAATCACCCTTTTCTGTTTGACCTGGAAGTGGCCAAGATACAGACACTTTGGCACATCCTGCAACGTAACGGCTGCGAGCGACTTGCGGGAGTACTTTACGACATCCTATCTGTTCAATTTCGAAAAGACTACGCTGTCTCCCACTTATTCAGCGCGGCGTTTCTCGAGGAGAGCCACCTGGAGCTCGAAAGCAATTATTGGGAGCTCTTACGGGAACCCGGTCCCGCGGGAACCACAACCTACACCGCAACATTCACAAGCGACAATACAGATGCTCTTCCCGAATCGGCGGCAGGCGATGATGCCGGCGAGACAGGAGGAGGAGATGACTCACAGTACAACGAAACTCCTAATCACGAGGGACGGATCCAAGTACACTGCCCGGCCTTCGTTCCGCACGGTCCTGATATGGCTTGAAGGTATGTATATTTTTATTCTATTCACGATAAGGACGTTGACATGGGACTTCTTCCAAAAGGGGGCTGACAGCGAGACCAGGGCCTATGCCTGGATCTGAAAGTTCTTTTTCTTTAGTATTGTTCTCTTACTCGTGCAGCGCCAAACCGTACGACTGCGGAATATGGTTGTAGCAACATCAAGACTTATCCTCCGGGTCACGCAGCGAGCCAACCGCTCCGCGGAATTCAGCGGACATGATCTTTATATCCACGTACATACTTACGCATGGCGCATAGTCTGTAACCATTCACAAATGTATCAGTACCTTGTTCACGCAGTTGCAGGAGCAAATAAACTGATTCAAAGTCCAGAAACGCGTCCGAATCCTCAAAGAACGAATCAGTTTTGTGGCTTGTATATTATTCCAGAACCCGAGCAGAAAAATGAGGATGAGATAACGTATGAGACTAGTTTTGCTTCCGATGAGGCGCAACGGCAGCAAGACTGGGCCGGGTTGGAGGAGGACGATGAATATGTATTTTACCCTGTAGCTTTGTTTGACCAAAATGGCAAAGAATACCAATCATTCACGATGTACCAACGCAGCAGCAGCGATAGCGAGGAGATCAATATTACAGGGTATGATTCAACAAGAGAAGACCCTGTATTCTGGCCTGTGGAGACTTACTATACAACGGGAAGAAACTTTCGAAATTTCACCATGTACAAGCGAGTCGATAAAAAGATTCGTCCAGTATCTACGACATTCTCCCCGGACTACGAAGTAAAACGGAGGATTCCCGAAGATCCCATGATATCCTTGCCCGAACTATCCACGAATCCACCGCCCTTCACACCTACGAAGCGACTAAGTGAGGAGCGTCTCAAAATTCTAGAAATCAACAAGGATGGATTTTTGAGCGAAGAAGAGGAGAAATTGTTCATACAAGTAATGGAACTAAACCAGGGAGCTTTAGCTTTTGAGGACTCGGAAAGAGGAACATTTAGGGATGATTACTTTTCACCATACAAGATCGCGACGGTTCCTCATGTGCCATGGGAATATAAAAACATTCCTATACCCCGGGAATCCTGCAGAAGGTCATCGACGTCCTGAAGTTAAAGATAGAAGCTGGTGTATATGAAATGTGTCAGTCCTCATACCGGTCAAGATGGTTTTGTGTTTTGAAAAAGAACAGTAAGCTGAGAATCGTGCACGACTTGCAGCCCTTGAACAAAGTATCAATTCGGGATGCAGGGATGCTACCAATCGTAGACGATTTTGTGGAAGGTTTTGCAGGACGTCAGTGCTATACAGTATTTGATTTATACTGGGGTTTCGACGCACGAAGAATGGAACCCGAAAGCCGGGATATGACCGCGTTCATGACACCGCTAGGGCTCCTGCGCATAACCTCGATGCCCACAGGATACACGAACTCACCCGCTGAGTTCCAGAAGTGCATGGTCTTTATTTTGAGGGAAGAGATTCCTCACATCGCCAACATATTCATTGATGATTTACCAATAAAGGGCCCAGCCTCAGCATACCTGGACAAACAAGGGAGGTTGGAAAGACTAAAAGGAAGCCCCGGAATATGACGGTTTATATGGGAACATGCAAACGACGTGCATCAAATAATGCACAAAGTTAACTGTGCAGGGGCAACCTTCTCAGCATTGAAGGTCCAATGCTGTCGTCAAGAGGCCTTGATTGTGGGACAGCTATGTTCACCAGAAGGACGAACACCAGATAATAAGAAGGTCTTGGCCATTTTGGATTGGCCCATTTTAAAAACACCCCAAGAAGTGTGTAGGTTCTTGGGCTTATGTGGAACGGTGCGAATATGGATCCAGAGTTATTCAGGAATTATCAGGCCCTTGACCGAGTTGTATCGCCGCAACCAAGAATTTCTGTGGGATAGTAGGCGAGAAGACGCATTTGCAAAAATCAAACGCTTGGTAGCCACCGCTCCGGCCCTAAGGCCCATCAATTATAGCAGCAAAGAAGCGGTTATCTTATCAGTAGACTCAAGTTGGGAAGCAGCCGGGATGATCCTATCCCAGAATGATGACCAAGGAAGGCGCAGGCCTGCTCGATACGGGTCAGTCCCTATGAGTGAACACGAGTCACGATACTCACAACCGAAGTTGGAGCTTTTTGGACTCTATCGGGCATTGCGTCACTGGAGACTTTATATTATTGGGGTAACTAAACTTCAGGTGGAAGTAGATGCCAAATACATTCAAGGGCTCTTGAATAACCCTGACCTACAGCCTGACGCTGCCGTTAACCGCTGGATTCAAGGTATTTTGATGTTCCATTTCGCTCTAATCCATGTGCCTGCTACTAAGTTTCAGGGCCCCGATGCATTATCGCGATGAGAACCTGCTGAAGGAGAGATAGTGGAGAGCGATGACGATTCATGGCTGGATGAAATTGCCTTATATATAGCCTCAGGAAAAACGCAGAGTTCGCCCTCTCCAACCTTTCAGTTACCATCCTGCGACCTAACACGAAAAGGTCAGGAAGACTTTCTACGAAAGGTCTTAAAATTTCTTACCACTTTGGAAGCACCTGTATTTGACAAACCGCAAAAGCATGCACGGTTCATACAGCAGGCTACACGATATTTCATCCATGATGGAAAATTTCTGAGACGTAACAAAACAGGACCTCCCTTGACAGTAATCCTAGAACCCACAAAATGACTCAAAATTCTGGAGCAATCCCATGACAATCTCGGGCACAGAGGAGTTCAAGCCGTTTGGGATTTACTGAAGGTACGTTTTTATTGGCCAAAATTATACAATGATATTCAGCATCATAATGCATCTTGTCATCGCTGCCAAATACGAAGCACGAAGAAATTAGAACTACCAGTCACGGTTTCAACACCTGCGGCATTATTTCAAACAGTATACATTGACATTATGATGATGCCAGAAACTTCGGACTACAAGATGATCGTAGCCGCGCGTGATGATCTGTCGGGAACCTGTGAAGCCAAAGCTCTGAAGACCAAAACTGCAGAAGACTTGAGTATATTCTTCTGGAAGTATATATATTGCTGTTATGGGTGCCCCAGAAAGGTTGTCACAGACAATGGGTCAGAGGTAAAGGCGGGATTCCAAAAACTGATGAAAAGAATGAATATACCACATGTCAAAATCAGTCCATATAACAAGCATGCTACTGGAGTCGTCGAGCAAGGGCATTACACTCTACGAGAAGCCATCGTTAAATCCTGTGGCGGAAAAATAGAATCGTGGCCACAAAAATTGGCAGCGGCGTTACTGGCAGACCGAGTAATGGTAAGCCGCGTGACTGGATTTTCACCCTACCAATTGCTGCATGGTACCGATCCCATTTTAGTGTTTGATTTGGCAGAAGCAACCTTTATGGTGAGTGGTTTCCGAACAGGAATGAGTACTACTGAACTACTCACGCTCCGAATACGGCAATTATCGAAGCACAATCGTGACATAAAAAGAGCTTCGGAAACATTGAAGAAGGCCCGGTTCCGTTCAAAACAGCAATTTGAATGGCGATTCCGGAAGAAGCTCCAGAAAGAAGAATACGCTAAAGGGGAACTAGTTTTAGTCCGCAATGTAGGCATCAAAATGGCTGTTAGTTCCCGACGCAAAACGGACGACCAATACTTTGGTCCTTATGAAGTAGCCCGCAAAAATAAGGGCGGTGCATACATTCTACGAGAGCTTGATGGATCCCTTTTCAAAAATAACCCCACCGCAGCATTCCGGCTACTTCCTTACATCACGCGCAGCCACTGGTTTATGCAAGAGAATTGGATGGACGAAGAAGCAGATTCAGATTCTGGGGATGAAGACGAAGATTTCGAGTCATCCGACGGTGAGTGAATCAAGGACGGGCTAAAAACAGCCTGTCAGAAAATCAGGGCTGATGAAATTAGGAAGGAGCTTTGAAGGGACTGATAACAAAGAATGGAACAGAACCTTGCTGTTTTTGGAAACCACCTCAAAACGCGCATATATAAACTCACAGGGGATGTGAAGTTTTCTGTTTACGACCTTTTACACTGGGCTATAGTGACGTATACCTAAAACATACCACTACTCCTTTCTATTTTGCCCGTTCTTTCTTGCGGTTTCACACTATGAATCATTACCAGTCGGAACCAATGACCATCCAACTGGAAGCTGGAGGGTGCACCAGCCGAGTTACTCTACGACAGGCTCGTTCGATGGGGGACCTTACTCGACCAGAGACCATCAGTGATGAAGTAAGCCATAATCATATTCATTCATCCTACATTCATGACCGTCATGTCTCTTTCATGAAGAGTATCCTAGGAGTTGTGGAGCAACACGACCGCCAGGCACTCGCACAAATCCACTCTCCAGGCTGCATCACGTTTACCCCTCCCATTTTCTACTCTTCCTCTGAGGCCATATATACCTCTACCGAGACACTCGGGTCCAGCGAAATTAGCGAGAGTGACACTCGCGCAGGGACAGTCTATGAAACGGTTGCCACCTCGACGTTGGATATTGGGGGACCCCTCCCTCGTCGTACCCAGTCCGACCCGGAGTTCCAATGCAACCGCATGCCCGTTGTGTATTATCCCCCCATGAAGAAGTACGATTACTTGTCGCTGCCATCCCACAGCAAAGAAGATTGTAACGCTATTCAGCTGGATGCATCGTTTCATTGGCATTGGCGCAATCGGGACATTAGCATTTACCTCGACACCCATCCCCACCACGAACTGGTCGTCCAGCCTGTTATCATCGACCACGTCCATGGCAGGAAAGTCTTTCAGCTGAAGATAGCCCCACAATATTGTCTGCGCACAGGAGATAAGATGGAGTGCTTCGGGTTACTCGTCGGTGAATGGGAGCTGACCAAACACAAGAAGCGTCACCGCACTTGGGGAGGCGTGAAGGGAGGGTACTGAGAATGGGTAAAGGCGCAGATCGTTAACCATAACACAGAGCAGGTGACGTGGCTTGATATGCCTGCAAGCTACTACTATCCGCCGAGCCTGGTCATGTGGGCCAAGACAACGTTTCAGAAGCTCGGATCATTGCTCGCCTCATCCTCGCGTACCGCGTAGTTTCATCAACACATTTTTCTTCCGTTTCTAACCATGCTTAACACACTGCTGTTATACTCAAATACTCAACTTCCACCCACGCTCTTTTGAACTCCCGAGAAATTCTACAATACGTCGCTATACATATGCAAATTGACGTCCATAACCTCCGAAATGAATTTTATTGCACGCATTGTATTCACGAGAAGGGACTGGGGACAGTCCAAATTCTTCAGTTCGCCGCGGATGACACCCAGGGAAAATGTTTCCCATAAAGTGAAAATAATGCTGCAATAAAATTTGAGACAGAAAATCGTACATAAATGTGACCCAAGTCACATCAGTCACACATTACGTGATCAAGGCTTTCGGGACATGAAGAGTTTCGAGTCAATAAATAACAAGTCAGATGGAGTCATAAAAGAGTCACAATGGGAACCAGCATGAATCATTTACTAATGAGTCAGGATTAAGAAATGAGTCAAGTCAGGACTATATAAGGAGGGTCATTTTAGTAGAGAGATTAGATTCCCCCTTGTACTTTCGGGTAGTCAAAATAAATTTTCTTTGCTTACTAATCCGAGTACTTGAATTTCTGAGTTTACTTAGAACAGTCTATCACGTTCTATCAGACGTGACACAACTGATCTTTGAACCAGTCGTCCAAGCCACTGTGACCGCCACCTAAATCTGCTGACTAAGCAGACTTCCCGAAACAGACATACTCACGCTAGATCCTTAAAAAGGAAATTGGTTGGAACGCAAACGAACACTTAGGTATCTTTTGAATAACATCAATTCCAAAGTACTTAAGGGAAACAATTTTTCCACTGCACAGCGTGGGAATCCTCAGAGTTTCTTCTCTTCAGATTCCCCTCGCTAGGTGCATATCTTCTTGTATTTAGCTACTTCTTATTCATTACTTCGGATTCCCCTTGCTAGCCCCTTGAGATTCTCGGGTCTAGAGGTTGCCCTTACATTGGCCAGCTTCATTTAGCGCTGTTTTGTTGACTATTTCATTGTCTTTCCCTCTGAAAATGGTCTTCCCTTTTTGGTTTCTGAGAGCTGCTATGAGGGCTTGCTTCTCTTTATGGTCTGTGACTCCAATCCATCTGCTGTCTTCCCACTTTTGTAGGTTCATTACTGCAGCGGAGATGAGTATGTCACGACTGCTTATGATTTCTAGGATGGTGGTCAAAGGGGTCATTTGGATGCCTGTAAGTGCTGATACTATCTCAGCACACTGTAATGTCTGACTTTGCATTGTGGCCAGTCGTATGGACATATTCCTGGGGTCATCTTTTCCCCACCAGACACCACCTCCTGCCTGAAGTACCCCTTCATTCCGGGTGGTTCTTGCTGCAATATGCAGGCATGTTCTTTGTTCATATGTGTTCTCTGGCCCTATAGGTTCTAATTGTGTTTCTTCTGTAAGATAGCGGGGGTCATATTTCGTGAAGACTTGGAAGCCTTCCACCAGAGTTTCTATTTGTTGTTTTGGGGGTTGGAAGTAAGTAGTTCCATCATTTGGAGTCTCAACCTGTTGTTTCTCATCTGTCCTTGGGTCCCATTTCGGTAGCAGGAGGCCAAGTCTTTCTCTTGCAGCCAGAGTACATTTGTGCAGATCCCTGCAGCCATTTATGGCTCTATCTCCGGTGCATGGTATGCATGTACATCCTGCTTCTGCATAGTGACCCCGTGTTATATCCCAAGTCAAGGTCGGATGACCGGATGCTGGCTGGTCATTTCGGAAGCCGGTTACCGGAAGGAAGTACAGGAAGATAACAAGATGACCGGTCGGCCTAGGAAGGACGCAAGCACCACAAGAGTGATGTGTAGGGTGAGCGTTGCTATCTGGCCAATTGAGTGGAGAGGATAAAAGGTAGACGTCCAGATGAAGTCTGGACGAGACGACTCAAGGAGCCAAGCAAAGGATAAGAGGCTAAGCACGTTAATTATCAAACTGAAGAATACAGCATAGTACATAGGGCTTAAATACGTAGACATACGTGTCACTACTATAAGTAGTAATGTCAAAGCAAAGTCCAAATTAGGAGATAGAAGTTCGAGTCAGACAAAGCGACATCTAAAAGTGGAAGTTGGAATTGTGTGGACATACGGATAAACGGGAAACACTCAGTAATCCTTCATTGCGTAAAAACCCGTTCCGAGCGGCAACCGGTTAGACCGGTTGCTGGAAACCGGAAGAGCGGCCAGTCTAGGATGGATGCCGGCTGAGGGCCAGGCGTGTATGCACGGATATAACAGGAACCCACTGACCATTTGCGTTGCGGATCCAGGTCAATCCATGGCTGTCTTGGAAAACATTGGGCTTGGGGGGCTGAGTGAATGGAGGAACAGATGGATCTGCCATTTCCATGTTGTTGTCGGATGAGGTGGTGGTGGCAAGAAGAAAGATGAAAATTTCCACTTATGGCATGATCGATCAATTGCATAAGCGATCGATTTTCGGGCCGCCAGGCTAGCGGCCCGTCAGGCTGTCCTTTTTCACGACACTCAGGCAACAAAATTTTACCCATATTCTTTTTTCACATTTCCATCATCCACCATGCGGAATTCCACCGCATTACGCAACCAGTTTTCGACCGGTATTTTGGTGTTCCTCGGGGCGAGGAACCCAAGAGGGGGATACTGTTATATCCGTGCACATACACCTGGCTCTCAGCCGGTATTCTTCCCTTCGGCCGGACTCGACCGGCCGCTCTTCCGGACTTCTGGCAACCGGTTGAACTGGTTGCTGCTCGGAACGGGTTTTTACGCAATGAAGGATTACTGAGTGTTTCCCGTTTATCCGTATGTCCACACAATTCCAACTTCCAGTTTTAGATGTCGCTTTGTCCAACTCAAACTTCTATCTCCTAATTTGGACTTTGCTTTGACATTACTACTTATAGTAGTGACACGTATGTCTACGTATTTAAGCCCTATGTACTATGCTATATTCCTCAGTTTGATAATAAATGTGCTTAGCATCTTATCCTCTGCTTTGCATCTTGAGTTGCTCCGTCCGGACTTCATCCGGACATCTGATTACCTCCCATCCCTCTCGATCGGCCAAGATAGTTGTGCACACCCTATACATCCTTTCTGTGGTGTCAGCACTTTGTCCCTGCCGACAGGCTGTCATTTCCTTGACCAGTCACATCTTCTGGTAACCGGTCACCCGAACTACCGGCCAGCATCTGGTTATACAACCTTGACTTGGGATATAACAGTATTATCAAACTCACCTATCTCGGCTGATTATGTCTCATTACAGCGATCACATGCTTCCTGACACGTCCTCTTCGGCTCGTGGCCAGCGCGATCCTCGACACAATTCTCGGCTCTTTGGCCAAATCGTTCCTCTTTCCCCTCCGGCCCAGACTCATGGAGCGGCTCAGCCTGCTTCCACGTACTTGGCTGGTCATATTTCTAGTCTGATTCCTCCCGGCATTACTCTTCACCGGTCATTGCCTGTCTGTCCTACTACCGTTCTGGTCACTGTTCTGGGTCTTGTTACTACACCCTGGACACCCGAAAATCCAACGGTATTTCCCCAATCTCCTCATACGATTTGAATATGACCTACTACTGTGGAAACGGGACCCATTCTTGCACCCCGTTTCGAGGAAGTTCTGGAGGACTCTCCAGAGGAACAGCCTGGCTCTCCAATTCTTCTGGCTTCTCGCCACGGTACTCCTCCTCCTCCTGATCCTTCAGATTGTTAGAACAGGCAGCACAGAGGTCTGGAGTCAACAGTAAGAAACTCTGTTAGGTGCACGTGAGAAACTACTTGCCTGGAGTCAACAGTAAGAAACTGAAGCTCCAGGACTGTCAGCACAGGGCCTCACTGCAGGGGTTACTGCGACGTGGGCGACTGGGCGATACAAGAAGAAAGGTAAAACACGGTAGATTGAGCTCTGGAGAATAGACTAGAATAGTGTAAAGAGCCTAACTACCTATCCTAGGGTTATATACTGCAAGTCGTAGTAATGACTACCGGTCACCAAGGAGTCCGTTGGAAATAATGGCCGCATCGTTGAAATACGATCGCGGTTGAAATGCGATCGGGTTGCAATACGATCGAGGTGAAATAGTCCGATCAGGGACGAGGGCGATCGAGGGGTTTTGGAGCATGATGTTGGATGAGAAACGGACGGGGTGGAGGAAGGGAGTTGATAGGTGCATCCTGAGGTATAACCCGGTGAATGTCTGCATAGTCGCCGGGTTATTGGCATGAATTTGGGGATGTGAGAAAAGAGCAAATCATGACAAGGACTATGCTAGGCTACTTATATATGTAACTACATTGTATCAGACTGAGTAAGCATTAGTAATGATCAGTAAGCAGATGTGATCAGTAAGCATGAGTAATGCTCAGTCAGCCAGACATGTGACTAGGAAGATAAGATAAAGATAGATCATAGATGATCATAAGCATGAGAATAGTAGAGTCCAATCACTGATCCCAACACTCCCCCGGGACGAGACTAGTCTCGCCTATCTCCCCCGCAATCCAATCTTGGAACGTAACAGATCCACAGTTGGACGCGGAAGAGCTTTGGTCAGAATGTCTGCAAGCTGGTCCTGTGTAGGTACATATTCAACACGAATAGAACCCTTTGCCACTTCATCTCTGAGCCAGTAATGAGCCAGATCGAGGTGTTTCATGCGACTATGGTGTTGGGATCAGTAATTGGACTCTACTATTCTCATGCTTATGATCATCTATGATCTATCTTTATCTTATCTTCCTAGTCACATGTCTGGCTGACTGAGCATTACTCATGCTTACTGATCACATCTGCTTACTGATCATTACTAATGCTTACTCAGTCCATTATTCATCCTTAGTGATACTGGCTTACTGATACAATGTAGTTACATATATAAGTAGCCTAGCATAGTCCTGGAGCTTCAGTTTCTTACTGTTGACTCCAGGCAAGTAGTTTCTCACGTGCACCTAACAGAGTTTCTTACTGTTGACTCCAGACCTCTGTGCTGCCTGTTCTAACAGGTTATGGGCCCCGGGCTTTGAACATCTAGCATCTGAGATCCTCATCCCTATTTTCGCATTCTTGCCCTCTTCAGTGTGTGTGAGAGCTTTTTAAATAGGAGCACCAACTGTTGGGACAAATCCTCTTTGCGAGGTAGTCTTTGATTCACCAGAAAACAAACGGTAGTCAATCCGTTGATTTTGGGATTAGGGCCTAAGTGCCTTACAACTGGGTGTTCATTAGATGTTAGAATCAGGCAAGCACAGTGG
>JARJLF010002071.1:0-51450 GCA_029378395.1 Mycena leptocephala | reverse complement strand
TTCCTCCATGCCACCCTTCAAGGAATCATCGAGTGCCTCCAGGCTCGATGATGCCCGGGGCCGGCACGAGGAGGGAGATGCCTTTCTCTTGTCGCCTGTCGGACATTGCATGGGCCACTGGGGTCAGCTCGTGCGTTGGCACCGCTGGCGCCGCTCCCGAATTTTTGCGCAGCCACGCACGGACCGCTGTCAGATGTCGGATCTTTCGGGTCTCCTTCCGTGTACTCCCGTCCCGGATCCCAATCCCCGCCCATGTTACTACTGCTCTTGCTTCTCGTCCTCTCGGTCTCACTGGGGTCGGTCCTGCTTGCCGGGGTTTCATATTCTGTCAAGGCAGCATCTGAGGACGAATATAACCATGCTCATGAGTATATAACTTCTGCTTGCAACGCTGTCTCCATGGGGCTGATTGTGACGGTGAAAATCATTGTGGTGACTCTTCCGCGACTCTTCCGCTATCCTGGTGTTACTCCTGCCTGCATTTCTCGGCGGGACGGCCAAATCGTACATATCATGGATTTGATTGCTGCAGACTATGCACGCACTGTCGCCAGCGCACATGGGGATGTAAGTAATATGTCTTCTGCTTTGTTTGGAAGTCCGCGCCGAAGTCCGCGCGATCATCAGAGGGCCGGTGGCGGTCGTGGCCGCGGCATCGGTCGTTTAAACGGTGGTAATTCTGGCTCAACATTCGCGCGCAACCAGACTACTGCGGATTGTGATGTTGTGAATATTATGTATTGGAATATTTACCACAACTTTACTCTTAAGCTAACCGACCCCGAGTTCCATGATGTCCTGCATGCATACGACATCATGTTCTTTGCTGAGACGGACATGCTTCCTGGCGAAGACGAGCCAGCTGATGTCCCTGCTGGCTATTCAATGGTTTCACTGCCACGGAAGCCACGGCTTAACAACTCGCGCCGAGGCGGTGGTGTTGCACTGATCATCCGTAACACATTCACATTCACGAAATCCATTCTGAGCTCGCCAGATATCCTAGTGGTTGATATGGGAGCTTCATGGATCATCGGCGCATATATTCCTCCTGAAACCTCTCGTTGGGAGGGTTGGACAGACGTTGAACCGTTGCAGAAACTATGGGAAACCGTTGCCCTATGCACGCAGAATGAAGACAAGTATGTCATTCTCTTGACAGATCTGAATGCTCGGACTGGATCCCTCCAAGCGTCCACTCGAGGAATTGAATGGGCCAAACGCTGGGCCAGAAAATCCGCTGACCCGGATGAAAAAATCAACCCGCGAGGCCGAGCCGCCATCCAAGAATGTGAACGCTACGGACTCTGTATTGTGAATGGCACATCTCTTGAGACATGCTCACCCGGCCGTCTTACATCCTGGCAAGACAAGGGTGAGTCGGTCATCGACTATGCTATTGTGTCCGAGAACGCGTTGCTTTTGGTCCGCAAATTCGATGTTGCTTGTCCTACTCCCGATCCAGATGATGACTGGGCAGACCATATGCGTATCTGTTTGACGGTCGATGCTGCCATGTTCAAACAAGCACCCTTGATCCCACGAGAGCGTCAAGGCGCACCGAATTTTCATGGTTCGGAACATATTGACGAATTATATCAAGCGACAATGGATGCTAAGCAGACCACGGAAGACGCTTTGAAGTCGTTATGGGGCCCGGTGGTGGCCCAGTCGGTACCCTTACGCATCTATGTTGAAGGAACGTCCAGCAAAGACAACAAACGAGGCGGTGCTGGTATCTTCTTCGGACCAAATTCCCCTCAGAACAAGAGTGTGAAGGTCCCAGGGCCGGGACGTCTCACAGCGGATCGTGCACGATTATTTGCCATTCATGAGGCGATTCGTGCCGCCCCTGATGACAAAAGCCTTCTAATTTTCTGTACATCAAAGATGATTATACGGCAAATATGTTACTTGGCTGCCAAGAACAACCAACTGGGATGGCCAGGCAATAACGGCGATATTTTTAAATCTATCGTCAAACTACTAGCGATGCGAAAAGCGACCAGTTGCTTCGTTCATATAGACTCGAAGGCAGATAACGATGCTAAGCGTGGAGCTTATTCCCAAGCAAAGTCGGCGCTGAACCTTCACGGACCATGCGAGGCTTTCATCCCAATCACAAATATTGTGTCACAGAATGTTGATATCCAAATCCCTGATGCCTTGGTCAATACACGCAAGGTTTATTCAGATTTGGAAGAGAAGTCGCCGTGAAACCTAAACTGTGGAAAACAGGGGAAGATACTCCTACACTTGATAAAGATACGGACCGAAGTCATCGCGGACGAGCAAAAGTTCATGCTCTACAATTCGGACTGAGAAAGGAGCTCCTGTCATGCAAGGAGCCCAAAGAGTTCTGGGATTGGGTTCGCAAACGCACGGCAAAGCTAGCGAAGGTCTCTGTGCAAGCTCTCTCTGATGAGTTTGAAACCCGTTTGAATTATCCGGCGGTTATGCCTGCCTCATTTAATGCGGAACAACTGGCATTCAACGCAAGAATGAACAAAGAGCTCAAAGGCGCGCTTCCTGATACGTCGCCACGTCAGTCGTATACTCGAGATATAACGATCGAAGAAATTGAAGCTATGAAACGTCACATCAAAGCTCATGGCATTGATACGGCGATGGGAGTTGACGGGTTCTCATACCAAGACTGCATGGATATTCCGAACGAAAAACTGCTCACTTTCTTCTTGTACTGCTTGAAAAACCAGGATATGCCTCGTCTATGGCTAACATCCCTACTGATTGGGATCCTGAAGAAAGATAAAGATGCGACTGAGCCGTCCAGCTACCGGTTGATAGCTCTAGAATGTTGCATGCTGAAAATGCTCACACTTATTATTGATCGAAGGATACGAGAAGGTGCAGAAGACATTGGCGCAATCCCTGTGACCCAGAACGGGTTTCAGGATAAATTGAGAACGAATGACAATGTCTTTGTTCTGTCATGCCTGTTGGACAAAGCAGACTCTCTAGGAAAGCCTCTCTATGTTGCATATCTGGATCTTAAAATGCGTTCCCTGGTACGGATAGATCCACACTCTGGATAAAACTTGCAACCATGGGAATCTCCGGACCGATGATTGAATGGCTCAAAAAATTATATGACCGTATCCGATACCTGGTTCGACTCGATGGCCAGTTTTCACCGGCTTTTAGGTCTTTGTTGGGAATTCTCACCGGCGACCCTGGCTCTCCTGAACTCTGGAACCTGTTCATGGCCGATTTCATCCTCGCATGGCATCCAGAAGACATTGAATTGAATGGAGTTCCGATGACAAATGTTGAGCACGCAGATGATATTATGACTGCGTCAGGTACACCCTCGGGATTACAGACCCATCTCAATGAATCTCAACGCTGGGCGAATAATAACGGTTGCGAGACTTCAATTCCGAAGTGTTTGGGACAAGTATTTGGCCGAAAGCCGAAAGAATTCCAGAGGTTTCATCTCGGGGGAAAACCCATTACCCAGGTCAAGAAAGCGTGCTATCTAGGAGTTTGGTTAGAGACGGTACAAAGTTCATTTGGAAAGAGCAATACAGGGTGAAAGCTGGAAAGGCGAGTACTGTGGCAAATGTTTTGCTCGGATTGGACCGATTTGTAGGCAAGCTCGCCGCATGGGATACGAGAACCCTCTACATGGCCCGAGTTGACCCCTATCTTACTGCGGGTTGCGATGTATGTTTAGACATGGATGCAAAGAGCCTCGCATTGCTAGAACGTGTGCAAGTCAAGTTTTTACGCAGAATGCTAGGCGTTGGCCGTCGAAGCTTCAAAGCGGTCCTGTTTTCAGAGACCGGGATCTGGCCTATTAAATTTCGCAGAGTGTACCTGGCTCTGAAATATTTGTGCTATCTTCTAGAGCTAGATAAAAAGAGACCGGCATCAAATGCACTGCAGGACTCGCTGGCACTAGCTCGCAAGCAGAAACCATGCTGGATAAATGACCTTCGCATTATCCTCTCCCGACTTTATGTCCCAGTCCAGCTTTTGATTTCAGAGGACATGGGAGTGAAAGATGTAGAGGCTGCGATGAAATGCGTAGAAAAGTCCATGGAAGCCTGGATTGACCACGAGATTGAGACTTCGCATCGGGTGAGAGATATGCTAGTAGGACGCATGGAATTGGACTCTCAATCTGGGACTCTTGTCAAGAAATCTTTAGATTTTCGGCATTACTTGAGAATCACGTCCCCAGAACATCGTCTAGCACTCACCAAGATGGTGCTCTCCAGTCACAGCCTTGCTGTTGAACGCCGGCGCTGGAAAGAACGCGGAAAGAAAATTGTCCCGCTGCAATGGAGGCTCTGTCGTTTTTGCTTTGCTTATATTGAGGACCCTGCTCACGCCATGTTTGTCTGCGAGAACGTGGATCTAGTCCCCATTCGGTCAGTATTCCTCGAGAGCATCGAGAAAATAATTCCCGGGATTGCCAACCAGTTCCCAGACGCTCTACAGACGTTCAAAGGTTTCCTGGCACGGAGAGAAATTACTCCACTTCTTGGCAAGCTCGCCTTCGATGTTTTGAAGACTTTTGATGCGAGTCCCATGTTACTTGTGAACGATCCGAGAGCCGAGACCTGAAACCGCGTCTGCTTGGTCGTGTTGTGCACCCATCTGATTGATTGTGTCTCCGTCTTTTCCCTCTTTTCCCTCTCTCTTCACCCCATAACCACCTGTACCGACTCTCACTGTCTTATGTCGGAACCCCCCTCTCATTCCCCACTGTCTGGCCCTGGGTTATCCGCTGCCCCTCCTTTCCTCCAGACCCTTGCTGGTGGGAATGGCGCTCCTACCCAGAGGTCCAATGCGACCGACGACTCGAACAAGGGCTCTGCCCACAAAAATCTCGATGCATTCCGCCCCGTACATCAACAAAAGGGCCTGTCGGCCGGTCATTCAGCTGGTCTGGAGAATGTACAAGGTATGCTCTTGGCCAATAATGGGGGCATTGCTTCTGGAAACCAATCCACCCTCCCAGATCTGCCGGCCAGGTCCATCTTCAGTAGTGCTAATGGTCCACCTCTTGGTCCTGCCACCACGGGACGCCCTATCACCCGTTCCACGACATTGCCTAATGTGATGGCCAGATCCGTTGCCGCTGCTCCCGTGACCGCGACTCCGGTGTCCTCGGATGAACAGGTTGCTGAATTGGGCAACGATAGCCCGCCCCTTCCCCATTACGACCGCTGAGCACTGATTGACGAAGCGCTGCCCACATTCATCCTCTCCCGCTACGACGTCATTCTTGACCCAGTGTATGAGTATCACCTGCGCGTGACCCTGGATTCATCCAGTGATGTGAAGGCTCTAATTGCTATGTGGGAAACCGGCGCTCGGGCGATAGGGATGCGAGACATGCCATCGGCTGGACCTGCTCAAGAGTCTGTGTCTGCGCCGCATCCGCGAGGGCCCCTTACCGGCCAGCGCAGTGTTTATCACTCACGTGGCCAAGGATTTGCGGGTGCAAAGTAGTCGCTGTTAAATATGTATTGAATGACTATGTGTATCCGGCTCAATGTGATACTTCGGAACATTCTTTGGTGCTTGACCCGGTTGTGGTTTAGGATTCACTCAGGTATTCTCGGCTGGTCAGATCATTTCTCAGACTGGCTCTTTATTTTATCCAATTCCTAATCGGCTGTGGACCTTCTTCGGAAGTTGAACACGCTGAGTTGCATTAGCAGTGGACCTTCCTCGGAAGTTGAACACACCAATTTGTGGTTCTCTGTGCATGCATTCTGCAAAGGGACACTATTACAACGGTGTGCTGTGGACTGGTGGAGGGTGGGGAATTATACCTGGAGAGAGAGAACTCAATCCGGGTCCCACTGGGTTACATCTGCCCATCCTGCCATACAAGCAGCCGGCCAGCCCACAGTACACTCGAGTGGTACGACCCCCTGGAATGGTGTGTGCTCCGTTGGCATCCTGTAGTTATATGTACGGATAACCACCCATACATTGCTACTCGTTTGTCTTCGGTAAACTCGTTGTTCAGACATTTGGACCACGCGAGTATAATAAATCCCCCCCCCCCCCCCCCCCCCCCCCCCCCCACTCCATGATGCCTGTATGATAGCAGACAAAACTTCATGACAACTCGGAATTTGGGGTGTTTTCATCCAAGATTTTAGATTCGGGCCCAGAATGACCAGGTTTGTAGGTAAAATTTTCATTTCAGAAAAAACGGAGCTGGTTGGAGCGTGGGAAAAAAAAGCGCCAAATCTGAGTTGGAAGTTTGGAAAAAGAATCATCTCAAATAATAATTTCTGAGTGTAAAGTGGACGATGGAGTGTTATGGCCCACCTAATTGTGTTTGAAGTTGGTTTGAACTCAAGTTCTTTTCGTGCGGACATGCTGTAAATAACTTTAGCACTGGAGCACAGCCACCGGCTAATTCGGTATCACTCGGCTATCACCGGTTTAAGACCGGCCCGGCATCAAAAGCGCCAAATCCGTTGGAGAAAACAATAATTTCAGAACTTGGAAGTTCTGCTCTGGGGGATTGATAGCGGGCCTTCCTACTGTGCCATTTCCATCCTCAGATCAAAAAACAAATAAAATTTGAGTGCGTAGTAGCGATTACCAAATCAGGACTCAAACTTGTCACAAATTCGGTCTGCTATCATAATCACTTCTGGACGATGGGCAATCTGCTCTGATCTGGAAATCTTGTGAAAATTGAATGCAACCATGACCTTTATAAATTTTTGGCTCTATAATATCATACCTCATGTATTAAGCAGATCCCTCGTATCAGATTGGTCCTGTTTGCACTCTACTTCTTCTTCCCACTGTCTCTCGAACGAGTACTCCAACCGCCATTTTTCTCGGATGCCGTTCGGTCCGAGCAGTCATGCGACTTTATTTCCCGCGTTCAAAGTCCATTGAAAAGGGACGGCCCTTGCGAACTCTTGCCTCCCTTCCCCCATCATCTCGCCCTCCCGCAACTTTCTTTTTGCCTCTAATATGTCGGTTACTGCTGTTTCTGCTATGTCTGCGTCGCAAGAATTCAAGGCCCAAGAATAGCTTGGTGGCTCCTCAAAGCTCTCAAACCTACCGGCCGTACCTGCTCTCTGGACGAACAAGGACTAGAAACCTTTTCAAGCGGAACAAATCGAAGACCTCAATGTTGATAGGCGGACCTCAATTTGTTAAAACAATCAACATCTGTGGTGTCAACGCTTCCGTACAACTACCACGTCTTGGATCATATTGGATTCCATGTTGAGCTTCGGGTTGGCTTTGGGAATCTCCGAACAGCATTGTGTCATCTCGGCTCTGTTTTCAATGGCTGTATAGTCAATCCACTTGCCTTGATCTGCCACTGCCCTCTTCTCCAAGTCGTGGGCCAACGTTCAATTGTTACAGGAATTCGGTCCCATTTCTGAAGACAATCTACCTCTGCCATGTATGCCAGCCAACCAACCAACTTACATCCGGTCGTTGTCGGCAAAGACTTCGCGCAGTCCATTCAATCGCCGGCGGACAAATGATCAGTGCGTGCCTCCTCCTGAATTTTTTCTATCATCATTTGACTCCATTCTTCGAGCTGGGCGGCCTTGCGGGCTATTACGATGGCATTTTGTATCCCACAGTGTCGCTGGAAGAACTCAGTAAAGGATATTTCAATCTAACTGGTCATTTCTCGGTACGTCGTCTTATTGCACATGGATCTGTCAGTCCCCGATGATTGACATGCAGAGCCATCTGTTCTTGCTGCTGCAGCATCGCATTGGTCGGCTGAGTGGTCAATGTTTTCTCTAGAGTGCTGATCTTAGTGCTCGCCGGACGTCGCTTCGACATCATTCTGTCCGACTCGGCGAGATCCAAATCTTCGTACGTGTTGAATGTTGAATTGCTATTGTGCCGAACGGCTCTATCTCACATTCTTCTTGGCAGATCTGTCGTTTCTTTCCTCGCTCTTCGGCCAACATCCTTATTCGCAGACCTAAGACTTTCCCCTTTGGTTCTAGGTCTTGGCCAACATTCCTGCATTCGCTTCCCGGAGGGCTCATGCATCATCATTGCGTACCAGTTTGTCGTCATGTTAAATTTCATTCTGGCATCGTTCGAATATCCACTGATAATTATACTGCTTGAATTAATGGACTTCGCGTTCATGTCAATATAGACGGGTGATATCGCGGGAGGTTCGACGTCGGACGAGTTGTTCCAGCGGGCGGTAACAGGCTTGACAGACTTGAACTTCTGCTACTAACTATTATATTCACCTACTAGCTGGAGCGAAGCTCCGGCATGTCTTGTTTATCATCCATTCAAGTCTTCTGTCTCATAAAACCAGGCCATTTGAACAAGTACTGGGCTTGCTAGAAGGCATCCAACCCCCAAATAGCCTGAAATCCAAGATCAGCCACTATAAAATATTTTGACAGGTTTCTCTCTATCACTAATTGCGAATGAATTAGCCCGAATTATCTAGCATAGTTTCATCCAAATCCATGAAGAACTGACCGATATCTGGGGTATTCTTTGAAAAACATCCCAAACAGGAAATTTTCCATTCGCGCCTTCGGTACTGCAATTAGCTGTAAATACGATCATATGGCGGTCTGAATGCACTTTTCACCATCCGAATATATATGATTTTTCACTTTCCGACGCATTTGTAAGCAGCGCGCGCGTCGGCTTTTCGTCGTCTCACATCGAGCAAGACCTGTAGCTACAGATGCTGTCCCGCGTCGGTCCCGCGTCGTCCTTGTTTCCGATTCCACTTGCACAGGTCCCTCGGGCCAGTGGACAGAAACATGATTACAGCTAATCACGGAACCGAAGGCGCGAACTGAAATTTCTTGATTTGGACACATTTTGAATCCGTCGGCCGATTCCCCCGTAACTCCCTCAGTTCTGCTTTGATTACCTTGAAACTTATACCATTCTTTCAGAATAATTCATACGCAATTAGTGATAGAAACAAAACCTCCAAAAAATAGTTTCCTTCTCTATCTGGTGCAAGGGGACTGGTTTCTGTTCAACATCTCCTAGTAGGGTGAGTGCTTGTCTAAACAAGCTGAATTTTTGGGAGGGAATACCTATATGCATTTTGAAGAACGTCATAGAGCCAGAATTCCCCATTTTTCTTCCTTTGGGTCGCTATTGCACCGGAAGTAATCTTCCGATCAAAATTGTTGAATTCACCATAACCCCTTGGATTCTGGACTAAATTTGAATCTTAAACAACTCCGGGCATCGCCATCAATGTGATATACAATCTAATTGCTCAAAATATCCAAAAACGCGTGTGCAAAATGTGACCAGAGTGACAACCAATGATGTGTGCACGACGCGATGCACTCTAATTAATGTTTTCTACGCGCACTTTTGAACTATTTGAGCAGGTATCCTGGATGAGACGTTTAAAACGATGGACATCGTAGTTTTAGGTTCATATCTGGTTGAGAATTCAAGAAGTTATGTCAAATTCAACTATTTTCATCAAAAGATCACTTCCGGTGGGATTGCGACTCAATCGAAGAAAAATCCGTAAGTCTGGCTCTATTACGTTCTTTAAAATGCATATAGGTATTCCCTCTCAAAATTCAGCTTGTTTAGACAAGCACTCACCCTACTAGGAGATGTTGAACAGAAACCAGGCCCCTTGCACCAGATAGAGAAGGAAACTATTTTTTTGGAGTTTTTTTTCTATCACTAATTGCGTATGAATTATTCTGAAAGAATGGTATAAGTTTCAAGGTAATCGAAGCAGAACTGAGGGAGTTACGGGGGAATCGGTCGACGGATTCAAAATGTGTCCAAATCAGGATATTTCAGTTCGCGCCTTCGGTTCCATGATTAGCTGTAATGCTGTTTAATGCATATTTGGGTGGTATCTGAAGCTTCAAAGCACTGAAAAGAGGTGAAAATGCCCGGAAAAAGTGCTCCCCACAATCCGATATGGGAAGAAATTGACTTCAACCCTATCTGGAGCATCCTGCGTGAAGCCTGGGATGAATGCGACCTCGGTAAATCTACCGACCGGTTCCTTGTCAGCTTCAAAAAACCCGCAGCCCTGGGTGATGTGTTGAATAAAATCAACCAAGAGACACTGAATGCCTATCAAGCTTGATTGCAGCGATGGTTTCTGCAAGATTTTAAAACGAAATCGGCTCCGCATGCTCCGCCTCATTCGTTTTAAAATTTACATCTTGTAGTCACTGTTGTCCCAGTCCTCGATGCTGAACTGTATCCACTGGTACCATTCGAAAATTTATGTTCCCCCAACGAAATATTCCTGGTTGACCACCGGAATATGGGTTCGGTTCCTACATGACAGTGGACCAGCTCGATAATTAAATTAACGAAAGCTATCAGTTCAAGATACGATTCTTGACGTTCTGGATACTGGTTCGATGATTTTTTGGCAGGTTGTGCTCGTGCACCTCGTCTAGTTCCCCGGGACTGGACCCCAAAAAATATCTGTGTAACCAAAATCCACCGTTAGCAATACGACTTCTACCACAAAACAGAAAATGACCTAGGAAATTTTCCAGGAGTAGTCGGGAGGACAGGCGATTTGGGGACCAAGTGCCGTTGAGTCCACGGATTCCGCCACCCAAACTCGGCACGGTCATCACTGGGGGTCGTCACGTGTGCTGATCTGTGTGCCGATCCGCTCGATCTGACACCTCTTGGGGAGCACAAAGGGAACATTCATTGGATTTTTTACAGCTACAAGCCTGGCCAGAATCTTCCTCGCGCCCACAGAGGAACATCCAATTTTGCAATTTTTGGTCTGAAATTTCGCGCTTTTGTAACCCTAGGCTAGGGGGCTACCCCGTTTTTCCCAAAATGAAAATTTAACCTATAAACCCACCCTACGTTCCTTCTAAATCTCAAATCTTGAAAGGTTTTGATCAAAATTGGGACTTGACATAAAAGTTTCGTCTGCTATCATATGCACTGTACGGTCTGAGCCGGTGGATCCTGATCATGCTCCTCGCTGCCGGGGCTGTGATTGTGTCACTCAGTGCTGTAAGGCGCACACCCTTCGGTTCTTCGCCGAACTCATATCCTCCAGTGGTCTGTTGTCCCTGTGGGTCTGGCCCCAGTGGTCCGCACGAAGGCCCCTGGGTGTTATGTGCCTCAGTTGAAGGCTCAGTAAGCGGTCGTTTATTTGCCACTATCTACATCTTATTTGAACAATCAGGTCTCTTCGCAAGTTTTCCTCCCCTATGGTTATTACCATCAGATTTATCCAACACATATGCAGGGATGGCATCTGCTTGGTCTGCCGAGTGCGTCTTGCCGCCCTTCATTCTAGAGGAAGAATCTCACAAGGACAGATCTCAGACTGGCCGGAGATGTTGTAGTCATTGGGTTGACTCTGCACTGCGCATACACCCAAAGCCAGAAGACTTCCTTCGTCAGTGGGCTCTGGCGAATAATCATACGTGATGGTAGCCGCGATTCCAAAGCAAATCCTTCCGCCTCTGATGCTTTTTCCCCCTTCCCCATAGGCATTGTCTACTTTGGGCGAGTTTATACTTCGACGCTAGCCGCATCGACCTTTCTAACCTTTTTTGCGTCAGAATCATAGGACTGGTCAACGTGGCAAATATCCTTATGTTCTATGTGCGTGTGTCACCCCTCCCTGCTTAGAGCTATTGTGAACATGAGGCTTTCCACAGCTTGGAGATGTTCGCCCAGGATTATTCCCCAAAATGTCACTCACGCTGACGAGATTAAATTGCAGATATACACCTCGAATAGTCTCACGTGGTTCACTTCAGCGTACCTCCGTACATTTCATTCCTTTACGCAATTCTCACGGATGTGCAGGATCTTGGTCGCTATGATATCACGACTGATGCTCAACCTTCATGTGGCCGCGATACAAGGAATCCCCGGTTCGGCGCCGGGACAAACGGACATCGAACTCGAGACGGTCCGATTCGCGCATCGTAGCGTGGCTGCCCTTGCACTTTCTAGTGTATGAGATCTTGCCCAGTTCTTACAAGGACCGTGGGTCATAAATGTATACTCATTTCCACGGATAACTACCCTTCCGGAGATGATCTTGAAGCTATAAATTTTAACCTCCTAAAATATCTGGCTGGCCACCGCTGGCGTCGCCGCCCACACATCTGACAGTTGAAACCGGCTTGGCTTGCTTACTCATCTTACAAAGAGAAGAGAATTCCTTCGTTTTTTTCTTCTTGTTTCTCTGGAAATTTTTGATGACATCCCTGGCATTGGTCTCGCTTAAGACTCTTCTATTTCACCCAAGTTACTCGCTCGAGACTCCGGAATCTGAGCTTTAGCACTGTTCCTTTAACCGAGAGCATATGGTTATCCCTTGCTGGAATTCCTTTGTGAGATTGCTGGCTAGTCAAGTCCTTGAAACAAAACAAATGGCTACTAAAAAAATTGACGATGTTTAGCAAAGGAGGCGATGGAAAAAAGGCGTCTACTGCCACGAGGTACTAGTGACTGAAACCATGCGGAAGGTAAGATCGTCGTCACACAACCTCTCTCATCATCACCCCCTGCAGCGCCTCCTTCTCAGCTGCTTTATCTATGCTGCTTTCGTGCACTGCCCAAATCGTTTCCGCAATATCACACGAGGCGCCCACCCGCAGTTACCCACGTTTTCTATACGGTTCTATTGCCTGGTTTCTCCAAGCTGGGATTCCAAACGCTGGGTGCCTCTGTGGATTCTACGGCGAGATTTGAACTTCAGTCCATGTCAGGGTGGCCTATGACGATTCCTACGAGTGAAGGTCAAAGTTGGTCGGACGCCGTTGGCGAACATTACAAGAATCCAGACCCTTCTCGATATAGACCTACCTATGTTCCTGTTTGAGTTGAAGGGCTTGGACGATGAACAGTGGTGTTTAGCGGCCGAGGCTTTTTGATAGTAACGTGATGAGTGGCACGCCATACGTCGGCAACCCCACCATTCCAAGGGTGATGGACTGATTAAAACCGAACATGGTGGGAGCCAAAGCCCTCGGTAATCTGAGGCTATTTCTGGCCAAATTAAACCCTCGGAATGACCGATTTTTCATAACTGGCTCCCACCATGTTCGGTTTTAATCAGGCTATCGACTGATTTGCCATCACCCTTGGAATGGCGGGGTTACCACCAGATCACCCACCGCACAGTGAGGCCATGGCTGAGCATCAAAATTCACCAACGCCATCCAAGAGATGAAGAAAACGACGCTGGCCGATCTGGGTGAAGTGGCTGGCGAACCTGGATGTCTCCGATGTCTGGACCGCCAGCTGTTTCCAGTCTGCAGAGCCGTCAGGCCGAGGGGTGATGCAGATCCCGACGCTCGAGAGTGGAACCTCATCTCAAAGCAGGTGGTTGAGACAGCAGAGGCAAGACGGTCATACTGTGCTGGGAATTCTTTCCAGCTACAATGGTGGAATTAGCTGTTCCACCCAATGCAGAGTACCCGTGCCCCGTATGGAAATGGGAGATCAGGTTTGATAATCTCCTGGATCGTGCCATTGGGTAGATGAAACCCTACAAGGCAACCTTCCCTGGTTCCACACACAATTGGGTCTTCCTTGCAAACAATGACATCCTCGTTCCACATATAGGACCTATTTACTACACGTTCGACACTCCTGCAATGGCGTACCAAAACTTGGGAGACATGATAACATGGCAGGCAGACCCCACCCTTACATAAGTAACGAGCCGATGATCCGTGGCAGAGAGGCTAGAATTCCCACCCATCCACGTGGCAAGGGTCGCTCGTATATTTGAAATTGTTCTTACTGCCGGTGCTTTGTCGAGGCTCAAGTACCCCAATGGATTTTTATCTGCGCATCTCCCTGCTTTGAATTCATGAGTTCATTTCTACCCTCACCGTGTTATCCGCTGCCGCCTACGCTGGAGCGAAGCGAAGGCAAATCTTGTTCAACTGTCTCTATGTGTGTCAGGGCCAACTTTTATTCGAGTTCTGAAGTTCTCTCGAGTGGGTCATTTGGTATGACACTTCCCTTATCTCAACTTGCATTTTTATTGACATGCCGCGCCGTAACATGATCAAACCAACTCAGAACTGTCGTGTCTGGGGCATGTCGCGCCGCCCACAACTTCTTTATTCGGAATTCGTCAGTGCTTCATGCCCTGTACACATCCAGAGCTCGCTGTGCTCTCTCAACTCGGTTATCCGCTGTCTCAACTTCAACACGCCCTCGGTGTCCGCCTGAATCTGATTTCTTCATTATATACTCCGCGGTCTCCCGAGCATGCCAATGCGTTTCTGGTGGGCTGCTCTTCATCTCCACTCTTGCTAGCCCTCATTACTGCCATTGCACTTTAGTACCAACCCGTTGGGCAACACATAACGCAGCACGTTGTTCATGTCTGTGTTCCATTCCGTTTGCAGACATCTTCGTTGGCATTACGCTTTGCATTCAACTCATCCCATGGATTGGGCACGTCGTGAGTAACTATCAAATTCATAATGGGTGCTTTGTGGTCGAGGCTGGTAGTTACTTCAATGGTCGTCTTTCCCGTTAAGCATGGCTTCCTGTAATGTAGACCTTCAATACACCAATCGTTCAGTATACAGTACGGGAGGTTGTAACAAGCTTGGGGACAGTAACTTCCAATGAATCTTATTCTACACATGGATTAGTGGTGTCAGCTGCGCCGGAGCGAAGCGAAGGCACGTCTTGTATATATAAACTGGCTTCACCCCGATATACGATCGGCCGAGTTGGAATACTGCTTTGACAAGATGGGGGTATAACTGACATCCAGTCGTCCGGTAACGGACACGGTTTAGTGGTGACAATCTCCTGCCTCGTTCGTACAAAATTACCTGAATTCTCCCCTAGAAATTTACCTGCCTCTCAGCCGCGCAAGAAAGTGCCGCCAAATACCATGAAGGCTTCTTCGAGGGAGGCATATTGGTGTGGAGCTTCGCCTTGCTACGGCTAATACGCGGGCCCACAACTACGTCCTCAAGAATTCCGGAAGTCAACCGGGCGATATGCGACCCACTGGAAGAGTAATAAGGCATACGGCGCCCATCACGCCACACCGCTGAGTGGGGCGAACGCTGTACCTCTGGGACAACAATACAGATCCGGGCTTGTAGACAATTCCCGACCTCCTCTCATCCGTCCTGTGCGCTCTCGGTCTGGCCTTTTGAATAGCAAGCGCACTCTCTACGTAGGTTTGAAATATGTGAATATCGTGTTTGCGCGACTGAAGACCCTCAGAATCGCGGCATAGCTCGCCCAAATTCCACCGCCATGGCCCGGAAATTCCTGCACAACATCAAGCCGTCGTATGAGCCCCTTTTGGATAGTGTCGGGGGTCGACCTGAAGGGCGAGATGAGTTAGGATTGGTTCGACAAGAGAACACCTCGTGGATTAGCAAAATGCGATCCGACTCACTCCTCGCCGATCCCCGTGCGCGAGTTATCATTGCGCCACCTGGCGCAGACCCAGCAGACTGGTAAACCTTTCGCCAGAGTGACCGAACTTGTGCGATGGGGATGGACCCGGGATTCATGGATCACGAGCCCGAGTCATTTCATTTCATTTCATTTTCATTTCAAACTTGGGTGATATGGCCGCTGCACCTGTGCACGGCATGTACTCGCACTTACATATGTTTTGTTGGTTGGTTATTGAGTAACACTTCATGGAAGTTTTTTATCTGATAAGTTATGGCCTACACCTATGCCCTCACCGCTATATATTACATCTCTTCCCACAAACCTGGATTGAATATCAGCAGTCAGATTGCAGTCTCCAGAATGATTATCCAATGCCGAGTCGTCAATAACGAAATAAATTCAGAGGCACTGACTGGCCACCCAGATTATCAAGTAATAATTATTCCGATCGCATTTTTTCCACAATTTGAGTCGAGAACAGGGAGGACCAACGGGCCCACTTTCCTTGCCCCTCAACTTCAATGTAGAACTTGCTCGGCCGACCTTGGTGCACCTCTCTTTTGACCGCATACCACGCCTTCGTTCCCTGCGAATTTAAGGGCAGCTTCTGTCATTTGTTTCTCGGGCATCACTTCAAAGACACTCAGTGTTGGAGGACAACTGGTGCAAGTATGGTTAGAGAGACAGTTTTGGATCTCTTCGGTGGTAGCACGATTTCTCACCCGCTCATTGTGGAGAGCAGAAATTGACTTCAAATGAGTCTTCGTCAAATTCGGAGCCAAAACACGCAAGGGGATATTTACTGATGCTTTCGTAGTCTCAGTAGAAAACTTATCGTGCATCAGCTCTCGTGCTTCATGAGTCACATATTTAAACTGAGTTTTGTCACCCAATACTGGTCTCGGTTGATCATGAGGAACATATAACGCCTACATGAATAAGATACTTCCATGTGGCTTTGAGCAGAGATTAACCGGTTTAAAATGGCGTGGAAGAAGCAATAGAATATAACCAATTGTCAGATCCATCGGCGGAGGTGCATTTCGTGCCATATCAAATGTGCACACAATTTAAACTGACTTTCACCAACATAATGATGCAGAGGGAGTGGCCAGTAATTGTGATATACTGCTTGAATCGGTTCAGGCGCCGTAAGTAGTGCACGTGCGGTAAGTGACTTGAACCGGACTCAAAGATTAGAACTGAAAGGTATTGTATGCAAATGCAGTGGTGGTAAGCGCACTTCATCCATTTCAGTGTCGTTTTTTATTGCCAAACCATCCAGGTCTGTATTTGGCTGTTATGCGCAAGAGAAAGTATTCTACATTTCGACCAAAGACTGAATTCATTGTTTGAGCCCAACTGAGGGGCATTTCTCCGAAAACCAGAGCCGTCGAGACATCCGAATTCGGACCCAGAGCAGAAATGGTTGTAGAAGCAGCATTCTGACCAGAATCTCATGGAATCCGTTATGGAGTCCGAATCTGAGATCATTCCCAGTTTACTTCGCAAGTGAAGTGCCCCGACAGATCCAAGTTCCGATAAATTTTCGAAGCCAGCGGCCGCTACAGAGCATAATAATGCATATATATTCGACCCGAAGGTTTGTGTATTCGGTCCGAAGGCAATGACAGAACATTATTCGAGAGAGAACCCCTCGGATTCCATTACGGATAATGCAGCAGCGTGGGAGGCCCATGCAAGCCACAACGAGAAGATCAAAAATGCGAAAATTTTAGCTGCATGGGGTTAGAGAGAACGGAAAAATGCGGTGTATACTGTATGCCTGCCAAACATGGCCGAAAGAATGTGTATAGCCCGGTCCAGTTCATTGAATGCCGGCACGGCGTGCCGAGGCTTTCCAGCGAAACAGCAAATTCAACGCTGGGGAGCCATTTTACCCCGGAGTATGACCGGGTCCTGCTCACGTGATAGCCAACAAAATCTCAGGTCGAACTGTCTCCTCAGATCTCTTTGCTGTGCCCTGGATACGGTACAAGATTTTGTGCGAGATGTTTATACTTGTTTGGCTTCTCTCCCTTTTCCCCCACTTCTCCCATTTTGTTGGTTTTATCTCATGAACCTAGTGAGATATCACTTTTGGCTGTTAGGCCTTAGGTTACAAGCTCATGAAGAGCTCTACTGTAGGTACTGTATTTATACTAAAACCCTATTCTTCCTGTATGTTCCGGCGTGTTCCCTCCGGTTCCATATTAGTCAGCTTTTAGTCAGCACCTCGGCCACGTCTCGGGTTGTGCTAGATTGCTCATCTCGAACACATTTTGTTCCCAAATCTCTGTTTGCGGGCTTGCTCAACACACGGATTCGCGAGGTCTTTTTCACTTGAAAAGAACCTGTGAAGTATAGTCCTTTCCCGGCTTCATCATCCCGTTGAATTGACCACGTACTGTATTATTTCAATCAATTCGACACCGACCTCGACTTTTTGGCGGCCAAAAAACTCTCATGAATCGAGAAAAAACTATTGCCGCAATAAAAACCTCGAGCGTGACGCGTGACTGTCGAATTGAATGAAAAGGTACAGTACATTACTTGGCAGTGAACTCCTTTCGCAGAGACTTCATTTTGATAACGTCGATTATTGGAGTTGAGTCAACCTGGCATCATGGCTATGAGATCTTTTTTCGTCGTTTAATTTCACTCCAATTGCCTAGTCCAAAGAATTTGGCTACACATTGTAGGTTTGCTCGCGCTTGGCCGGTCGGTTGGCGTGTCAACAGGTACCAGGGAATTTAAATTTGAGCTCACCTTTATAAGGTAGGCGACATCCGCAATCATCGAATCACGTGCGTCACAGCGTGAAGCCGCCCTCCCGCCCTAACTAGTCGGTAGGCTCTTCAGATGTTGTATCGCTTCCTTGACTGCCTAAAAACCCGGTGAATTTAAGGCGCACTGGAGTACCATGGGCTAATAAATGGTTAAGGAGAGGATGTGTTCAATAGTCAACCGAAGACATACCTATCTTTGCTGTTACAGCTCTTTGCGGTACAACAGGCGCGGTCCGTTTTTTTCTGTTTTGGCAAGTTTTCACGAGAACAGTTGCCCTGAGCTCAATTCTCAACCGTTTCCCCTCAAAATAGGCTCATTCGATTCGCATTGAAAATCCACAGCGAATGGAATACCGGTATTTTTGATCCTTTTACGTAACAGAATTTCTTCCAGAAAAACTTGGTTTTGAGTAGGACACCTGTAGCAATCGGAATACTGACCTGATTGGCCTAGTCTTTGGATATGCTATACATCTGATGTGACCCTAGCCAATGTGGGTGTTTACAGAGCTTAATGTACTCAAACTTCCATGGACAGCTCTACTTATGGTAGTGTCTGGTATCTACTTCGCTAAAGTGTGCATTAGATCACAATCACTCAGCATGTAATATAAATAAACACGCCGTTGTCTGGGGCCACATCAGATGTATAGCATATCCAAAAACTAGGCCAATCGGGGCAGTATTCCAAGTGCTACAGGTGTCCTACTCAAAACCAAGTTTTTCTGGAAGAAATTCTGTTACGTAAAAGGATCAAAAACTACCGGTATTCCATTCGCTGTGGATTTTCAATGCGAATCGAATGAGCCTATTTTGAGGGGAAACGGTTGAGAATTGAGCTCAGGGCAGCTGTTCTCGTGAAAACTTGCCAAAACAGAAAAAAACGGACCACGCCTGTTGTACCGCAAATAGCTGTAATAATTTTGTCGTCCGATACGCCCAGAGATGTGAACACGAGGGCTGTATTGGGTAATATGGCTTCGGAACTCGCCAACAAAAAAGTCGCTTAGCAGATCCGGGGGTCCTGTAGAGACTGAAGCCGAACCTTGCCATGATCACAGCAGGTGCCAGAAGGGGAGGCCAGTCGACGCCCTGAGAACGCGCTCTGCTTTCCAATGGAGAGCCCCACAGTTCGGGCATGCTTCCGGTTCACGGTAGTCTGACCACCCAAGTCTGATAGCTGGACTCTGGGCGGATTACGGGGACCAGCTCCCCGGCGACGCCTGGGCGAGTATCGTGCATCGAAGAACAGAGTTTTCTAAGCGTACTACTGGCGCTTAACATTCGTGTTATTTGTGGTTTGCCCATTCGTCCTGCATCGACGCCTAGGGCGCACTGGGTCTGTGGTCCCTTTTAAAGATTGGTTAGAAATTTGCTGCGAAAGCACCACATACCTGTAAAATTCGAGATGGAAGAAGCTCTGGAGGGAGAACCCGATCCTGAATTTCCGGTTGTTTGGCCCGCGCTGCAAGCATTTGACCGAGATTTCGAGGTACTGCGTACTCGTTTTCCAAATAAGAGAATCGCGGAAATGAAGTACAACGCACCATCGATATCCATTTCAGATTTCTCTGCATGCTCTCGTTCTCGTAGCATTTGCTGGCCGATGGATCTAGTGACTCTTTATTGCTGTGGTGGTGGAGTATTTTTCACCCCGCTCCTGTCGTTCTCGCTCCTGGCGTCTCTTCTGACCCGTTGCCCTTGCTGCACTGTGTGCTCGAGGTACCAAACGTAATGCGCCAGTGTTTGGAACGCGTCGATTCCCGTCGGCTGAATTGGCTGGATTCGGGACACTGCAGCAGTTCGAATATCCCGCAGCATTTGTCTGGGGGTGGTCGGCGCAATGGAAGATTCCTAGTATTGATCATTAGCTTCGGGGTATAGCATATGCGCGCAGAAGGAAGCGCACATTGTTGGGGTTCCTAGCCACCGTAAAGATGGACTCTAGTTACACGGATTCGGGGCAGCGGAGCGGTGTGTGGAGCGAATTGTGGAGGTTTGTGTCACGATCAGTGTGGTGGTGTTCCGGTTGGTTTGTGTTCCTACGCAAACTTCGAATCTGTGGAGCCAGCTCCACCTGCTCCACTTTTAGCTGGACAGACCACGGCTTCTCCCTGTAGAGCCTTTGGCGTAAGGACGCATAGCGAACTTTTATAGTCCCAATTGAAGTATGAGGGGAGCAAGAATTCATTGAACCAATGAGCTTTGCTTGAAGCATGCTTACAGCTCTTTGCGGAACTTAGGGCGCAGCCTGTTTTTTTTTTTTTTTGTCAATTTTTTTTTCATCTTTGCTGTTGCGAGCTTAGCCGATTCCCTTGAAAATATAACCGATCGATTTGCATGGCGATTCCGGAGGGCATTTCGTCCCTGTATTTTTGATGGCATGATCTGAGTTACCATATATGGAAATTCCGGTGTTTTCATGCACTTAACCTCTACCTCCACCTCCAAAACCCTTACCCTTGAGAGGTATAACCTCTACCTTGCCAGAGGTAGTCAGGGGTATGACCTCTAAATAGAATTTCTGGTTCCCTTGGTTAGTAAGTATGAAATAAATTGATCCATTGAATGTAACAGACTCACATATCATCCAAAACGACCATTCACTGCGTTCCGACCCGTCCTAGACTCAGCTGAGGCTAGGTGCTGTAGGTTGTGCTAGATGGAGCTAGGTCGGTGTAGATCACTACACAGCCCCCATCTAAGTAAGGTAGCGGACAGGCAAATATGGTTGCCCCACGTGATTTAGCCTTATTGAGAAGATTTCCCTAGATTCCCCAAAATCGACCTTTACTCAGACTCAAATAAAAATTCTGGCTCAACAGTTTGGTTGGGATTGTTTGGTTCTACACATTTGTGGTTAAAGCTTGTTTCAAAGTGGGGAACTGAAGGACTAGCTCCCAAATGATCAGAAATTGATGGTATTGTCCGGCCACAGCAATTCAGAACTCGTCCTTCATTTTTCAACCAAAATTTCTCAAAAAATTTGGAACGATGTTCCAATACAACCACACAGGACTGTTGAGCCGGATTTTTTGTTTTCAATGTGCCAGCCCAGAATCGCTCCTTTTGGGCAGTCACGTGGGGCAACCGCACTTGCCTGTCCGCTACCTTAGGCGACCGTAATGTACGTCTGGCTTCACGGGTCTGGCCAACCTCGAAAAAAAAAATTGCATGCATATTTTTTGGAGGGGTTTGAAGGCCCTGGACAGGCTTTGGGTGCAATTGTTGGCTTTAAGCCACACTGAGGGTCATTACAAAGGAGATTAAGCCCTGCGACGGCAAGAACAGGCAAGAACCCAACAAGAACGCCCAGTCGGGCAAATTTTCAATATCGGACCCGCGATTTTGCGCCACTGTCTCGCAAACTCTGCGACAGGTGTCGTCGTGGGTCTGGGAGACAATCGTCGAGATTGGAAAACACGATCGCTGAAGGCAGCGCCGGTGGTACTGGGCATCTCGTGGAAATGTCGTAAGGGGATTTCAAATGCATCCGAACACCGAAACGCAAATATGATCCGGACGAATCTGTTAAGTGGCTGGCAAGGCACGAGTCTGTCCCATATAGCGGAATGATGTTGTCGATGAGCGTAAGTTCAGGTGAGGTGGTCTGGGTCAAAAAGTTGGGATACCCAGAGCCATCCGCTGAAACTATTCTCTGGTTGGCCCATTGCATATGTCCAGAATTCTAATGGCGTGGTAGTTCAGACAGTCACTGCTGACGAAAAGGGTAACGAGATTGTCTCCAACCCCGTTCGCGGCAAATAAGCAAAGACCTCGGCATCGCGGCATTTCAAAGGACTGCAGCGCAACAGGGATATTTGACGGCAATCCGCCGGAAGCGGTGATTTACAAGGGCGAGATATTTGGCGAAGACAGGCGAATCCAATGCCGCGAACGAGAGGACGACGTCGATAAGTTCCAGTGGGAGAGTTTTCAGCCTTTCCCCGAGTTCTCGTTCGGAATTCACAAGCATATTGAGACAGCTGTTTTCAAAAAAGTAGACGGGATCTAAGGTTCATTTGATTCTGACGCTTGGATTGATTCCTCCGTAAAATCGCTTGTTCACCTCAAGCACACTCCACCGGCGGTGTAATAAAAAAAGTCCGCACATGTTAGTGTAGTGCCAAACAGTCTTGAAATACCGAAATCAGCTCCTGACCTAGCGCCATCACCCATTAGACTGCAGCATCCGATGGGAATGTGGCACTGGATAATTCAGCGCAAAGCCTCGGCAAAGAGTTTAAAAATATATGGTGCGGACCTGAGGCCGAACGTAAGCACCAGCAAAAAATAGAATCGGCGGCCCCAGGTAAAGTAGCTCATCATAGAAGCATTGCGCGAGGCGAAGTCTCAGCTCACCGAGATTACACTAAGTGGACAAAATAAATGTCCGATGGTGTTTCTCGGTCATTTCTGAGGCAAATGGCTCCAAATAAAACGTTCCCATGAAATTTCATTAATTCCATGATGGGATACAGAGTTCAATCTATACCATTCCTTCTTTGCTCCCTCGAAATAAAATATATGGGCGTTTTCTGAAAAATCGAGTCCGTGGGATCAATTTGTATGCAAGAATGGTGTATGCAGCTTGAAAGCACTCTCGAAATAAGCAAGGTCGCGGCTGAAGGAATCAGCAGCTCAGGCAATGAGAAGTGAGGTGACAAAAGACCCACCTCACGTGCAACTAGCGCGTTCGAATTTCGAAAATACCGGAGACCTTAGCCGGGCGTAGGAATGCGAAGGAAATAGTCTTGAGCTCACGCGGCCACGCCTATTCCGACTTGACCGTTGAGATTTGAGAATTTAGAGGATGCATGCCTGTTTCTGGGGAGACGGTACTTTGGGCATGGCGTAGGGTTGTAGGGATGCGTTAAGATGACACAGTTGTAGATGCTCATTTATAGTCGGGTCTCCGCCGAAAGAAACGTTTCCCGGCCCCGCCATACATTCCGTGAAGTATCCCTTGATTCGGAAACATACATTATTTATGGATTTGTGATTGAGTCGGACGTCGGCGCACACATATGGATTTCGGTCCGAACAGGCTTCACTGACCTCGGCAGAGGCGAATCTAAGACCTTCGCTCCTACTGTATTTTTTCATTCAATTCAACCTGGGGGGTGACGCGTGACTCAAAAAAACCAATTCGACCATTCGACCATTCGACCACGGCCGGAATTTTGTGTGACAAAACCGAAAACTTCAACCACAGAAGCGGAAATTTTCGCTTTTTTGTCGCGAAGGGAAAAATTTACGGTTTCGACCCTGCGTCACGGAATTTTTCATTCATCCAATGTTCGACATCGACCAAGGGGTGGGTGATGCGTGACGGTCGAATTGAATGAAAAAGTACAGTATAAATGAGCCCCAGAAGTACTATTATTACACAAATACCTTGCGAATACCCTACAAATGTTGATTCCCCGGTGCTCAGCTACTCTAGCCCCGAATAGTAGCGTTCCCAAATCTGATTTTGGCACAACAATCTTGTCACCCTCGCCGTGGGCGAATCAATAGGGGACGGCAATTCCCGGCAAACACTAAAGTACTCACGTGACTAATTCGAACACATGTGCGCATGTTTGCGCCAAGCAAGAAGTCACTGATCTCCTTTAGGTTCGGAGTAAGCCTGTCTCCGCACCGGCGAGCCGGTGAATCTCGGAGAGAGGCTTGGTCCAAACTACCGAAAAAGGACTATATGTTCAAATGCATTTTTCTCAGCCATTTCAACTATGATTGCCACAGTCTTGCTTGATAATATGTTCCTTGGATGTCCCTCTAGAGCATTACCTGCTCAACTTTCAAAAATATTATATCGTTCTTTCACTGCACTCGATCTTTGAATGGTTTGATGCAGTTGTGATATATCGTAAACTATTGCCATTAATTGGGAATTCCGCCGGTTTTATGGGCTCGATGGATTGGGAACATAATTTACAGTGAGTCGACCAGCAATTTCTATGCAGAGAACTGCCTTTGTCATGCAGGAAACATAATTTTGTTCTTGCAGGCGGTGTGTCACAATTCGTGACATGTGTGACTCAACCTCACCCAAGGGCCACCCTTGATCATATGGGGGAGCAGTAAAGCATCGAGACAATGAGAGGACATGTTTTGGATGGCATACAATCATAATGAGTGCTGAAAAAAAAATTGGAAGGAAGAGAACTTATACCATAATCTTCGGTACAGCTGACTAAGCACACCATTTCACTTGTTGTTGAACTGCAGCCTCGTCATATCACCTATCCTCACAAATAAAAGCTATTCCAGCATCTAACCTGCAAGAGGAATCTAACTGCCAACTTACATTTTTTATTTTCACCATGGGTATAGTAGCACAGAGGAAATTTCATTCCTTCAGATTTGTGGAGATGGCCATGTTCGCGACCCTTTCTTGGGCTGCCGGGGGAATCTATCAGAAATCCAAGTATGCCAAAACATTTTCACGCTTCCAATGTACAAGCCATCAACTTAGACCGAAGGGATAAAGCCTGTTTCTGAAGAGGGAGAGCAATCAGAACACATTGCCCTTTTTCTTGATCTTGGCACAAGCCCCTTGCAGGAATGGTGCGAAAAAACTTGAAGGAGGACTTATAATTGATGTAGGTGTTTTCTTGGCATAAGTTAGCAACCTGTCCCGACTTCAAGACAGGTTCGATGGCTATTGGATGGCGAGAACTGCTTTTCGAAGGTATCGGGATTTACCAATTTTTTCCTGTGTCACGGTCAGGATGGTGGATTTACGAAAACTCAAGTTCGTATGTACGGGTCACAGGTCACAGCCGCGGAGAATTGAATGAAACTCTATAGTTGTAGACCGGTAACCGATCTGTCTACGAGACAAAACTGTCGGTAGACAGACCGGTCGATCTGGCTTTAAATTTGAATGACGAGCGGCGGCACCGCCACAACGCGTTTGAAAGAGTATTATCACCTTCCTTCTGGGCAGGTAAAATATGATTCAAGTGGACCACTTGCCCAAGACAAATATATTATTATTACTTTAGGTTTGTGTTCAAAGGAATCCAAGAATCCAGAGCAAGAATCGTAGCAAAGTCGAACTTAGAATCGAAGTTGAAAACAGTTTCAAACGGGGTCGGTCAAACCTCACTGCGATTCTCGATCGATTCTGTTCTGAGAATCGGACGAGAATCGAACCAGAATCAGCTCAAGAATCAGTTCTGCCCGGCCGCTTTGACTTCCCTAAATAACACAGCCACCGCCGCGTCAGTTCCCCGCACTGCCGCGTCAATTCCCTGCAGTGCCGCGCTGCGACTCGCTTGAACAGGTGAGAAGTCTTCAGAAAGAGCCAAAGAAATCGATAAAAATATTGAGGGCAACAAGAATTCAAAATCCGACCGCACTCTGCGCATTGAATGGATGCTCCCCATTGACTCTCAAAGCGGCGGGAGACTGGTTTATTTTTTTCGCCTTATCTTATCTCTAACTTGGGGGGTTACTGAATAGGATTATCCGTCAACCTAGGCTCAGTTGTAGCCTGAAACTGAAACTGAAGTTCTAATTGGTTGCCGTATTTGGCCATATTGGCTACGCGGCAGTACTCTAGATAAACTAGCAGGAGGTAAGTAACGGTAGCTATTGGGTAGCTAATGGGGAAGTGATTCGGGCCAGAAACGAGCCAGAACAACCGCGTGCCGAACTTTCCGTTGCCACTATATATGAAGGGCATCTCCCATCGCTTCAGATCTTGACACTCGAATGCTCTCAAAGATCCTCCTCGCTGCTCCGGCCGCCTACTCGGTCTTGGTGATTTCATGGCACTGGTTGCGTCGCCACCTCTTAGCGAAGCACACTGGATTTGTGGATCTTCCACTGTTGAAGAGTCGCCATCCTAATATGAAGATTCCGGGAACTGCAGTTATTTGCGGCGGAAGGTACCCTCATGACGACTTCAGTACTTCTGGCTTATTGTTCATCATTTCATCTTTTTAGTATTGCCGGATTGCTGACGGCGCGTGTTTGTCACGATCACTTTGAACGTGTTCTCATCGTGGAAGCCGAAGCCTGGGTCGCGTCTGAGGAGGGCCGGAAAATGGACGGATGGAATCAAAAACTTGTCCGTTCACGCGTTGCGCAATACGCGTATCTTCAGGGTGTGCATTGATTGAATTGAATCATTTGCTTCGAGTTGAATTTGTTGCATTAGCTTTCCAGTCATTTTTGTTCGAAGGGTCTGAAGATTCTCTTCCCAAAGATTGAGAATGAATGCTGTCGTTCCGACATCAGGTGAGTGCCATTCTTCACTTATGTTCGCCATATGTTATTCACCTCATTAGAATCCTGCCATTTAACCCAAGGTTCAATATTTCCGGCGTTCTACTCCGTGTTCCCTTCTCCTCTTATAAATCAGAACTGCCGAAAACCATGTACCTCTCCCGATCAGGATTTGAGACGCTCCTTAGGTTGGTTGAATATGTCCTTTGCGTCCTTGAGGCTAACATCCGGGCAGACGCCTCGTTATCGACGAGGATGCTTATCCACACATTGAACTGTTAACCGGTACCGTCACCGATGTTCTCCCCGATCCGGCGGACCACTCCCGGTTGAGCGCGGTGGTAGTGAGGACGGAGTCTGGACTACAGGAGATTCCGGCTGCTCTGGTTGCAGGTCAGTCGCGTAACTAATAAAATTCCGAACATGCCTCATTTTCTTTAGACTGCACAGGACCTGCGCGCGCAGGCATTAAATGGCTCGGACGGCATGGATACGGAATTTCGGACATTTATCCTGCGGGAAAGTTGCCGCTGCAGCAGTTGAAAATCTCGTTCGACCAGAAACTGCGTTATTCGTCCATGATGTTCCGTATCAACCAGGCCTGGCTTGATCGTATGCCGCTTCCACCGGATATCAAGAATACTGGGCACATGTACACCTTCTTTGAAGATGGTGTTGAACACGGCCGTGTGATGTTCGCTCTGACGCGCCCAGACGGCAACACATGTCCGTACTCTGTCTCTGCCATGGGCGTACTCACTCACTTGTTGCCAGTCATGGTGTTCCTCGGCCAGCACGAAACCAATCGGTCGCCGCCCACAAATCTCGCCGAACTGAAGGTTTTTGTCGAGGGATTGAATACGATGGAGCCTATCCCAGATTGGGTGTTTAAGGTCATGGATATGCTGGAAGAGGTCAACGACTCGGCTGCCATTGCCAATTTGAAAATTGGTGTGTATTTTGATTTTCTTTCAATCTGCCCAATCGAACAATGAACCAGCACCGACACAGTATGTTCGGTACCATCAAGCGACCAACCTACCTTCCAATTGGGTTGCAATGGGTGACAGTGTTATGACGCGTACGCATGTTTTCACTTTGCAAATTTTCTTGTACTGATCGTATCACAGTGAACCCGCTCTTCGGGTGAGCTGCCTTCCAACATACCTTGTACGACAAGTTGATCGCGATCAGTGAGGGTTGCACGAAAGCGTTCCGAGGTGCTCTTGCTCTCCACAATGTGTTGCGAGCGTCTAGCAATACCCTTCCGTTGAACTTCTCAACCAAGTTTTTTGCGGAACACTTTGACAAGACTGACCTGATGTGGCAGAATACACGACTCAATGGTATGCGCGTATTCCGCCCACCATGCACACGAATTTTAAACCGTGATATTAGACTACGGTGTACCGACGACGGAGCCGCTGCCTGGGGAAAGTCTATCTTCTGGCGCATACCTCCGGTGGTACAGAGCGCGGAGCTGTGGAAGCGATGCCTTGCAGACCGGCCTGGGAGTCCGAGACCATCAGAGAACGATCATGGTCTGCACCCAAAGACTGAGAAGTTGATCTATTGAATGGTTTCGGAACACACACTGTTAATTTTTCAAATGTTCGCAGCTGATTTATCTGGAATAGTGTCTCTTTACAGCACATCAACTGGCCACCCGGGGCTCAAGTGGTGCTGGGGAAACATTTTGCAGGGGATTGGCAGCACTGTGTGTGGTGGGAGTCGCACGCTGAACAAAAAGTTCGGTCATTGGGGCGAAAAGGTATGCGGGAAGAAAAATAGGTCGATAATGGATATGCACTCGATTGTTCAGGCTAAAAATTGTCGCGGGTGATTGGTTGGATGCGGTGCAAGTGTGGCACCAGACCCAGAGCTCTGCGTATGACGTGAGCAGAAATATATGGGGTGCAGAACATTGGACCAGTCTAGAAGTTGTATCTTAATTAATGCCTTTTGCTTGAGACCAGTGCAGAGCAATCCCGGCGAAAATGTCAAATGAATGTCTATTCAGTAAGAATAGAACAAGCTAGGCGAGTGTGGTAGAGTAGCCGTGTGAACTATGTGCGTGTGATTAAAATGCTCGAAAAGGTATGTGGGGAGAAAGAAATAGGGCGGTAATCGATATGCAATCGATGGTTCAGGCTAAAACTTGTCGCAGGTGATTGCCTGGATGCGTTGCAGGTGGACCACCAGATCCAGAGCTCTGTGTGTGGCGTGAGCGGAAATGTATGGGGTGCAGAACATTGAATCAGTCTAGAAGTTGTATCTTAATTAATGCTTCTTGCTTGAGACCAGTGCAGAGCCATCATAGCAAACAGGCTGGCTCAGGCTACAATTAAGTACCCAACATTTCCTCGTGACTGAGTGGGTTTGGCTGGTGGGCTCCATTGTGAGGCACATGGTTCAAAATGGCTCTGCAGAACAGAGCCAGAATACATTATGAGGCATGGGATTCAAGATTGATTGTGTCCATTGCCCTTACTATCCAGATAGGAGGATCGGATCGTGCACGGGTGCGCATGTGTGGCTAGCTCATAGTCGTAGTCAGCATCATTATTAGCCTTGTCCTCGACCTTCTGCATTCGATCCTTTGCGCAGCGATATCTCGGGATCCTAGGTCTTCTGGGCCTCACCAAGCCATTCTGTCCATCTCCAGCAGGGCGTCTATTCAAACCTTACATACATCAGGTGCTTTCTTATCCCTGCTGAACCCAGCCGAAATACATTATAATGCACTGGTTCCATTGCGAGGCACGGGTTTCAAAATGGTATTGTGAGGCACGTGGTTCAAAATGGCTCTGCGGAACACAGCCGGAATACATTATGAGGCACTTTAGGTAGGTAACTGCATGCAAGCAGGTGCAAGCTCTGTTGGTCAACTTTCTTTAATCTTAGGATCTTAGAAATTATTTGTTGCGTCATCACTAAATTATATACAAGAGATTAACGAGGGCAGGGGTCCTGCCAGATAGAATCATTCGATGAGATCAGGAAGAGACAGAGTAGGGGACCGGCGCTTGCCGCCTCTACCTATTAATTAAGATACAACTTTTAGACTGATCCAATGTTCTGCACCCCATATATTTCCACTCACGCCACACGCAGAGCTCTGGGTCCAGTGGCACACTTTCAACGCATCCAGGCAATCACCTGCGACAAGTTGTAGCCTGAACCATAGAGTGCATAGCGATTATCGGCCTACAGTGACAAACCGCGAAGCGAAACGTAACCAGGAAGCGAAACACTGCATTGTTCCACCACTTCGGGCTATCTTGAGAATCTCGAATTTGAGTAGATGAATCTACAGTATATGGAGTCGAATTGCGCAAAAGGTCTTGGCTCAGCACCCCCTGTAGAGCCCGTGCTATCTAGATCATGTATTTGTCACTGTTAGGCGGTGGTCCGATATTTCATGCGCCTACGAGAGGTATAAGGCAAACCCGGACTCCAAAACAGTGTTTCTCAGGTCGTAGATGCAAAATATCCATATGCCGGATTGCCAAATTCTGTGGCGACCGTGTACAAGCCTGTTTGTGAGTGTTTCGCTTCCTTGTTATTTACTCACATTTGGCCTCTAAAAAATATCAACATCGTTCTCTACAACGACGGCACCAAACTACCCAAAGTTTTCTCTCAGTGGAAAGCTAGGATGCCCTTCCACCCGCACAGCACAAACCATTGACCAATTAAGGCAATATTGCTTGTCTAATCACGCGTCAAAGCCGACCGTTTCGCTTCGTGGTTTGTCACTGTATTTTCCCCCCCGCATACCTTTTCGCCTCAATAACCAAGCTTTTTGTTCAGCGTGCGACTCCCAGTGCTGCCAATCCCCTTTCCCCAGCACCACTCGGGCCTCGGTCGGCCGGTTGATGCGCTGTAAAGACACTATTCCAGATGAATCAGCTGTTGCGAACATTTGACAAATTAACAGCGTGTGTTCCAAAACCATTCAATATATCAATTTCTCCGGATAACGTATTATCTCGAAATCGGCGATGTGGTCCCGATTCATCGACCCCACTCTCTGGAATTTACCGGCAAGCTCACAGGACGCTTCGCATCCTGATCGCAGTCGCTCGCTCCCGCTTTTACCTCTGTTTTGCACTTTTGCTCACTTGAGCATTCCCACAGCCTTCGTCCACTTCCACCTCTATCCCTCTGTCGACTACGCTCCCCCCGGTGCTCCGGTGCCCCCCACACTGTCTTCTGCCGTCCCACACCCTGTCTACACTCTCGGCATCCATCAACTTCTTATGTCAACGTCTGCTTCGACTTCTATGGACATCGACAGACCCCTGCCGTTCCGCGGCCCGAAAAAAGACCACGGGATGCGTCCGGCGACGGCGCTACTGGCGCGCCACCTGCCAAACGCACTGCAGCTGCTGTACAGCCTGCTGCACCTCCCGTGGCAGCTACAGCATCAGAGTGGATGCGGCACGTGCAACGGCTGTCTGCCACCGGCTGCCGTATCCCTCCGCTCGCTGTTCTGGAGGGCATGGAGGGGATTCGCAAGTCCATGCTTACTAAGCACGACCGCGCTCTCTCGGCCCTCCAAAAATGCCTGATCGCCCAAATCCGGTTCGATCAGGCATCCGAAAATGGCGCGGTGCCGTGTCTCGTGGGTAACACCATGAAGATGCCCGCTCCCCAGTTGCTTAAAGACACGCCTAGCCTTGACGGCGAAGCTGTCGCAGCTGCACGGGGAAAAGCCATTTCGGACCTCGCGACCGCCTGTACCTCTGCCTCCGCCTACGTGCGCGAGATTTTTGAGGCACAGTGTAACGGCGGCGGCGAGTTCGCCCAAGGATCATGCGGATGGTCCTGCGAAGGGTACGGGGGAGCACCGCTGGCTGGAGCGTCTTGCGCGCGCCGCTCTGCAGCAGCTAGAAGCTCCGGAGCGAGCCAGCGGAAGTAACCACAGTTATGCTGAATGGTGTCAGCGCAAACCAATGGTACGGTCAGACCGATAACGCACCACTTGGTACTCTAGGCCGGCATGGTACCAAACCTTTGATCCCCTACAAATCAGCCTAGAGGGTATTAATTCCCCACAGGGATGCTCTTCGTCCTTTCCAGGGCACTAGATGTATTGGTGAATTGGCGGCGCCAGCATGGAGGCACGCGTTGTAGGCTAGTTTGCGGCATATTTAGTACTGAGAGGGGTTCTAGAGGCAATACTCTCAGTGTATGCAAGATTTTGAGCTAGGTGGGCACTCACAATGTAGGAGAAAGCGAACATACCGATGTGGAGGAAGACGAGAAGAGGTTGATCCCATCAACGGAAGCCGGCCAAACACAAGGCAAACATGTTATGCAAGCGGTTTACGCCCAATTTACGCCAGTTCACGGACTTCACGCAGTTCACGGCGAACTCCGTGCACTTTCTGATATATGTATGTTATTATTATTATTATGTATGTTCTCTGAATATTATTATCAACCCTGACCTTGACTATCGAACCGTTCTCTAGACAGGACTTGAATTCGGGTATTACTCTTCTTACTAGTACAGTATATGTAGTAGGGTTCAATGGATAGGGAGGGTTCAATGGATAATTCTTTTTTTACACAGCTTGCACCCATTTTCTACCCAATCCTGTTGGTATTTGAATGTATGTATGCTACTTACATCCCCTAAAAAAGTTTCAGGCCCATAACCATACTGGAGGCTGAATGGGATGTGTTTTCAGGTCCATCAGTCTTTGATGACCACTTTGATCAACTTTCCATTTCGTCCATTATGCACCTATTTAGATGGACTTCTGTCCAAATCATAATTCAGCGGCATAGATCACCATTCAAGGTACACTACTGTCCCAAAGAGTGAGGCGATCGGACCAAAAATGAGGGCCAGATCTCATTCATTTGTCCGGCCAAACTCGGGCGCCAAAGCTCAAAAACGAGGAAGTCGAGGTTTGATGGGCGGAGACCGGACCGACATCCGAGACAGCGAGGGTTCCAGTTGCGATGAGAACAGCGAAGAAATTTTTTTTCTGAGGCGACAGTCCACCTTTAATCTTACTCCTAACTTTGTCCCTTAAAGTTTGTGAATTGAAGCTGTGGAAGTGCTGAGAGGCCGTGGGAATACAATTGAAACTCCGATGATTTGTAATAACGCGGCCACCTATACACGGTGGCGCGGTTAACAACAGACTAAGTGTTTGGTGCGTCGGCATCAGAGTCGATGGAATTTTGGCGTGGATCCTCGGGTAATGAAGTTGGCGGAGGTGAAGCACGACGGAATTTGGGTTTCGAAGACGTCTTCTTTGGAGGGTCCCATTGACGGCGCCGTGCTTTGACTGCGGCACAATTCCCGGCACAGAATCTATGGCATTATTCTTCTCTAAATAATACTACTTTGAAGTCGCATTTCACACCCTTTAGCCAGTACTTTTTTCGAAGGTAGGCTGTAGTTCCATGAGGGGCCCCATGGTTCAGATGCAGTACACGGTATTCCCTAATCGGGACATGCTGGGTATTCGACCCGGCACCATGTATGGCAACAGACCCCGTGGCCAGGCGTCAACGGACGTATGGCGTCACGGGGTATTCCACCCAGCGCCCCTAGTGTCAACAGAAACACATATGCTCGCGAATATGTGCGCCCTGCGCGCCACAATAAAGGATAGCCTGCGCCACTCAGGCTTCAGCATTGTAGCGGGGTCATTGAGGCGAAGATTCGTCGCATTACAGCGGCCGGAAGCACGCCACGATCTCGACCATACTAAACAGCTACTGCTGCCCCAGTTTTTACTCAGTCGTTTTCTTCATACGCTAGATCTCTTCGTCTGATAAATACGCAAGGGATGGCATTCTTGAACTCGTCCGATTGTGCCCACATGGCTCTCCTGGTACATGAGTTTGTTTGCAGTCGAGCCGAGAACTCAGTGCTTGGATTTGACACTAAGCAAGTGGCCAGGAAATTTTGATACAGAGGTCTGTTGAACTAGGCCTGGTTTACTTAGAACACTTATGTTTCACTTTATGCACCCTCCACCCATCGCGGAGACATCGTGCGTCGCAGAAATATGCCTGGCCTGCACACTTTCCTAAGCCCCGCCACCAAGGTCAGTTAGCCTATCAAATTGGCAGTAATGGTAGCTCACCGCCACACTGCTTCCACTGGCCCACCGCACCGCACGCGAAGCAACGCTGCCACGGTCCCACTCGCGCTGTGTGCACCTCATTCACCATATCGAACACAAAGTCCCCTCCGGGAAGGTCAAGGCGGAGCTCCCACAGGTCACTGAAACACCGGGATGCGCCTTCCCCGCTGGCGGGCACGTATTCTGCACTGACGTACCCGCCGAACAAGAACGTGCGCCCAGTTGCGGGGTCCGCCATAAATTGGGACTGTGCACGGTACGTCGGGAACCCGTGTGTCAGGACATGTTTCCATACAGCACCCGTCGTCCCATCCAGCCCATACACAAATGTGTCGGCATAGTATGTGAACATGGACGCGGTGCGGTCGGTGGCATCAAATTGGCTCGGCGCAGAGGGCGCGTACCCGCCAAATATGATCACTTTGTCGAGTGCAGCATTCTGACCTACGTTAGCTGCGTTTGTTCGCACGTAGATGAACACTCACATATGTGCACGCCATTTCTGAGCGCGGGCACGGTATATTCCCCACAAGCCGCTGGCGAGTCCAGCAACGTGTGGCGATATCCCAACCCCAAAGGTCCTCGTACGAGAATGAGTGCGGCGCGCCATGCATCTTATCCGCGCGCTGGTTGGGCCCAATCAAGGCCCCCGCCCGGTTGGCCTCCCCATACAGGACAAAGATCATGTTGTCCTTGCCTACCCAGCTGCACGCGAGACGGCGCGGCCCAGGCCCCTCGTAGGTGGTGGTTTTCGGCACCGCATCGCCACTAAGCTGGATCCACGTGCGCCTGGTGACGTCGAGCTCCATGAGAAGTGTGCAGCCGAGTTGAAACATCGTGTGCGAGCCGCCAAAAACGTAAATCTTGCCGTCAACACATTGCATGGTGTACTCCGCAATATTGTTGTTGGGGTACGGCCAGTTTGACCCAGAGAATGTTGTGAGCATGGAGCTCCAGGTCAGGGTCTTGAGATTGAACACATCGAGTTCCTTGCGGCCAGTGAACAGGTAAGCGAAGTGACCATAGACAGCTATGGAGTATCCGACGAGACGATTGATTTTGGACGACGGTACTGGATAACTCGGAAGCTGTCGCCATTCGTCCGAAGCCGCGAGATCAATGTACCAGAAATCACGATACCAAGGGCCACTCAGGGACTTCTGGCCACCTAGCACGTACAGATGTCCTGGTCGCTAGGTCAGCAAGCCGTAAAGGAAGACCGAAACAATCCACCTTCGAAGATAAACGAAGCAAAACCCATCCGCGGGGAAATCCCATCTTTCTTTATGGCCACTTTCTGCCAGGAGCCTCGAATTTGAAGGGACGGGTCGGTCAAAGTGAGTGACGCAACGAGCGTTGGATCCGGGTGGCGCAGCTGATATACCGGATCATCCTCGACGGTGGGGTTGAGCTGGCGCGTTTCAGGCGTTTCGAACTGTTCAGGAACCATGGAGGCCATGAGCAGTCGCCGTTGGTTTGCCATACCGGTGTTGCCCAGCTCACGAAAGATCTTCTCCGACGTCGCACATCCGCGCAGTCGTTCTAGATAGAATTCCGAGAACTGCAGGCTGACCTCAACCCAATCTTGAGACCAATCTTGAGAAGCCCCATTGGAGTTGGAGAATGACGATAGAGTATAAGAAGTTGACACACCGAACAAGGGTTTCGCACGGGTGTTGTGGATTTGGACATTGCGGATGACGACTTCCACCTCTGCACAGATCCGCAGGGCCTAGGTCATCAGGTGTGAGATTGCGGGCTGCAAACAAAGCGCCAGTAACACACCTCCTTATACTCTCGGAGCTTCACGAGGCAGTCCGCTGCATCGTTGAGGCAACCCAGTGCGTCAGCCATCGGCCAGCCAGGCTCGAGTTGTTCATATTCGGTCAAGTTGAAGGGACCGTTGATAGGCAGGTCTCTACCAATGATTGTCGTGGCGGCATCGATGTATGATTGGAATGCCGCTGCATAGTCCTTCTGCTCCGCAAGCTTGTCTGCGGCATGACGTGTGATCCCGCATTTAACGAGGCGGGCCTCACGCGCGCCGATTGGCCTGTCTCCAAAGACTTGTTGGGCAAGAGAGGCAAGGCGGAAGTCCATGGCCTGTCCATCACGGATTTGGTAACCTTTATACGAGACGCACGGACCATGACACGTGTCGTGATTCCATCATACTCACACCGGAAATTTGGAATTTTCCCCTCGGCTGACAACGTTGCTGAAAGTGTTGATGTCGGCTGCAAAAAAAACTCGGCTGAACATGTACTGTACTATTTCGTTCAATTCGTACCGGCACGTGATTTTTAATTTTTCCGACAAATCTCCAAAATCCGCTAAAATCGAGAAAAAATTATTGCAAGGGTTTTCATAAATCGGGTGTGACGCGTGACATACGAATTGAACGAAATGGTACAGTATTTGAAACTGATGCTTTCGGCAAAGCTGAATACATTGCGGAAAGTGGTAGATTACCCTGCAATTTCATCAGTGCTGAATGTAGTGGTTTCAGCTACAATTTTTTTGCATTTGAAAGTGTAGCCTAAAGTGGTCATTTCAGCAGCAAAGTCAGTTGCGCCGAAATCAGCAGTTTCGGCAACACTGAAAGTGCAGCTGAAAACAATAGTTTCTGCAGTTTTAACCAAGCCATCCAAGAAAAGCCATCAGTCTTTTGACAGATTGATTGTGGTGTTGTACAACGCCAAACAACGCCAAAAAACACCAAAAAACGTGCCAAATTCCAACAACACACAACACGCACAATTTTTGCGGATATTTTGACAACATGAGTCTGAAATCGGCCAAAAAACATCATAACATGTAACAATGCGACAACTTCAAATGTATTTCGGACGCATATTTTGGTCAGTGGGGGCTAGTATACGGGGAATAGGAAGGAAACGCGGTGCCCACAGGGTGGGTTTTTTGTACGCTAAATGGATATCTATATCAGTACGGTCCCATAAAAAATAAGCGGAACCAGACTCACACGGCAAATTAGTCGGACGGCGGCGGGCTGCTTGGGACATATATGCTGTCCCGACAGCCCTCGTGCATGGCGGCAGCCTCGCGTAGTGCTGCGCTGCTCGTGGAAGATGCCCCAGTCGCCGCGAGAAGGCTCTCCCATCGGCTGAGAGTGAAACGATTGATGTTCTTCATATAGGCTGCTACAGCTGTGCCGACCACGGGCTTGGAAAATTTGGGGACGGATGCGGCAATACCGGTGGCCGCGTACGCCTCGAAACCACGTTCAATCTGGGGGTAATTAGCGCAGAATCTAAAATACATTGAAGAATGGACATACTGCTTTAGCTGACATTGCAAAAAGACCGCAGGGCATTGAGCTGAAATCATACTTTCCGTCGGGCCCTGGTTCTGGAATGATGAAATCCGTATTCTTGAGGAACGTTGCAGCGGTCTGGATTATCATCGGTGATTCCATGTACCCGCTTGCTTTCTGCACGAAGTTAGCGCCAATGGTACCAGAACGGAGCCGACGTCACTCACAAAATAGCCTGGCGCCTTGGGGTCCGGCGAGCAGCTTTCGGGTGTAGGCATTTCCCAGAAGGCCGGGCCATCAAAACGGGTCGCATATTTAGCATACGTGCGGATCGCGGAAGGATTACCAGTGTACTCCTTGGTCTTGAAAAATTCATGTACGATATCAAGACCAGTCTGCGCAATGAGAGATCGACGCTCGCGGACGCGCGCTACCATCTATCCCCGAATCAGTTTTGGAAGGACAGAAACAAAATTAAGGGCGTACCTTTTTCACCACCGGATCGTTCCAGCCTGTGAGCTTCGGCAAGGTATTCCCCGGGAGAGCGTCGTCGATGACGGTCTGCACAGCTGCAACAGCCATCGCTTCGGAGGCGGCGCTATCTCCCTTAACCATGAAGGACATTGGGTCGCTCGAGGTATAAAGAGAACGGTACGTGACGGAGAGGGTGTGCGTCCCCCACGTCTATTATTGCGTTTTCCACAAACAAGGCATTCAATTTGAAACACGCCAGCCATTATCGCGGTTCCACAAGGCATCAATTTGTAAACGTGCTTCCATGATCTTGCAGTTAACACGACTGTTTCAATTCCACAGCAGTCCCGGAGTCACTTTGTGTGGTGCACCCTGCCCATCTGGAAGGCCAGGGTCATGGCGAACATTTCTCTCGCTTTAGATTCCGTCCAGAGCTATTATTGTGTTTTCTGCAAGGCACTAGCACAAACCCGTGCTTCGCCACGGAAATTAGCAAGCAGAAATCTGGGAGTCAGAATTATGTACACAATAATTATATTCCGTAGTCCTTGAGCATTGCAATCTTTAAGTGGACACTCATCACCAACCTGCGGTTGGTTCCTCGTGTCAGGACCAATGATTATCGGTTGGGAGGTCTGATCCCGAGTCCCGACAAAATTTCTAAACCAGTCGACGAATGTCTGGGTCAAAGTCCCGACAAACAGACTCAGCTGATGAAAAGGTGTAAGTCAAAGTCCCGACAATGGCTGCTCTCACGGTCAAGGTCTCAGCCGAAGTCCCGAGTCCTCCCGACATTCCTTTGTAGCCGAAAGTAGCAAGTTATTACAATTGATGAATGGTGACCTCTGGCGCGCGCAAAAATGCGGCGGCTGGAACCCATTTAGTAAATCGTAGACAATGTATGCAATGCCATTATTGCACTCCATTTCTTTCTCCGGGGAACTTAACAGAACTTGTTGGAATTTTATTTGTTTCTTCTCCTCACTCTGAACTATTTCCAAGCTATGGACGACATAATACTAAACAATGGAGAGGAAGACAAGCAGCCAGCACTCCACTGGGATACTACTGAGTGGATTTTGGAGATTGTAATTCGTGCTTACAATGTATTTGAGGAGCTGATGACTGAAACATAAAAGCTGTCAAAAGCTGTCGTGAGCCTAAATACGGTGCGGAGGAAGGGGAAGGCGAATATTCATATTCTGGAGCTACCTGAGGACGATTGCGTAGAGGATTGATTTTATGGGATTTTTTCGCGATTTTTTAGCCCTTTTTTGGCAAAATTTGAGGTCTGATCCAAAGTCCCGACAAAACAAAATTTGGCTGAGGTCTGAGCCGGAATCCCGACAAAATTGTGGAGGTGCCTGGATACCAAAGTCCCGACGAAATTTTCAAAAGGCTGAAAATGCGGATCAGACCTCCCAACCGATAATCATCGGTCCTCTCGTGTCCTCCATATCCAGCTTTAGTTTTTCACAAATTTCAGAATGCATAGACTCAGATAAATGAAGACACCATTGTTGCGGCTCCCTGAAATCAAAGCCTCAGAAATCAGACAAACCTTGAGAAGAAACGCGGTCAAGCCCTTTGGACAAATATTATATTGTGGTCATACTCAAACCCATAGTCAGACTGCAATGTAACCTGTTCTGTGCATACCCATGAAGATTGTCACCGTACATACATGTCATAAACTCGTAGACTCGTAGTTTGCTTGTCAAGTTGCTCGTAGTCCTTCTAAGTTCCTGTACTACCCGTTCAAATCATTGCCTCTTAATTGTCTTTTATGCACCCCTGTGCACTTGTGCCTTTTGCCCTTCCTTCCAGGACCTTTTCTGTGTGCTAATATACCACCGTCTTCATTGCATTCTGTTCAGACAATGTCGCGAGACGGAGGTCCGAAGAAAGCCGAATATATCCGATTGTTTGTCGCGTGCCCAAACACTAACGGAAGAACCTGATTGGCCAGTAGAACTCTTACGGCACGATTGTCTTTTGTATAAGTAGATTCATTTTGAAACGCGTCCTTCGATGGCCTTGTATTTACAGCCGTTTGCGGTACAACAAGCGCGAGCCTTTTTTTTTTCCATTTTCGGCCGATTTTATTGCTATTTTCAAAATTAATGACACGCCTCGAAAAAAAAAAAAGTTTGAAACCGAGAGGTCGTGGGTTCGAGCCGGAATGCCGACATCATTTTTTGAATTAAACAAAGGCAAACAATATGTTAAATTCATCGCGTTGGCCGGTTCTGCTTGAATCTTAACTTCCTTGTATTTTGAAATTGAAATTGATCTGTACCGTATTGCCTATAACAAGTTTATAACAAGCCCGGGACTGTTTTTATTCTTCAAAACATGGTAAATGCGGTCATCAGGAGTTCATGATCAAGTCTACAAAATACAAACCACTGTATATTAGATATTGAAAACGGCACCAAATAATCATAGATGCATGGAAGGATATATTCTGATGGAAATGGTTCAATCTAGACCTTATTCACGGTAAAATCACCACAAGTTGTCCGACACAAATTTTGCTTACCTTTGCCTTGGGGTCAATTTTGCTTGAATATAGGGTATTGGAAAGCTTTGACAGCGTCGAAAACGTTTGAAAGGACTTTGCGGATGTCTGCTGAATTATCTCGTACCTTATTGCCCTCAGCAAAGTCAATTCATTAGTGTTTGCCGTGATTTTGCCGTGTGTTATGAATCCTACCATTCTAGTGCCCAGTAAATATTTCTGATGCTTCCAAACCACTTGTAAAATGATTTATGACATACATCTAGACTCGCTAGTCAGTCGACGTACACTCGGTTACAAGAGTGGGTAAGACGAATTTGGATAGAGAACAAATACGCACAACATCAGAGAAAATAATGATGGGATGTCAAACAACAGGTAACCTCGTGTACGGACTGGGCTGCCTCGTCGCCTGTTTCGGTGATCGACGTTTCTCCCGCCAAACAAGAGGGTCGAACTTTGAAAAAAGTGAGAATTCTTAAAATTTGGGTCTCAAGGTCCCTCAGTGAAAGTTGGATAACTTTGAATTCTCTATCCATAGAGCCCAACTTGTTTTTGGGGGGTCAGAAAAAACAAGTCAGTCTCATTTGAAAGAGAATTCAAAGTTATCTATTCTCAGCCCAGACATCTGGAGACGAAGTTTTCAAGGTTTAGGCCATTTTGAAGCATTTTCCGAAGTCCGCAGCTCTCATTTGGCGGGCAGATCGACCATCACCAAAACACGCGACGTGGGGGCCCAGCCGGTACCGGTTGTTGCTGAGTTTTGCGATGGCATCAAATTTCACCGGGCCGGCTGGTCCACGAGCCTAACATACATCTATCGATTATAGTTGAATTAGCGGCCATACATACCGCAGGACCGGCCAGCGCGATGAATTTAACGTATTATTTGCCTTTGTTTAATTCAAAAAATGATGTCGGCATCGCGGCTCGAACCGACGACCTCTCGGTTTCATTTTTTTTTTTTTTTTTTGACGTGTGTCATTAATTTTGAAAATGGCAATAATTGTTTTCCGCTAGGACACCTGCCCCAGGCTCAAATCTTGGCCGTTTACGGGAATTAAACCATTCGATTCACATTGAAAATCCGCAGCGAATGGCCCCTCAGAATTTCCAGCTACTTGTGTGTTAGCCAGCGGCACAATATATCTTCTTCATTGTATAATTTATGGGCGCTTCCACTTGATCCCAGCCACATTGAAATTGTGAATCAAGTCGTCTTAACATTGTTATATTTTTTTTTCAGACCTCTCGCCGAGTCGCGTCGACTGTATAAAATATCACTAGGCGGCATATTGAACTTAAAGGGGCAACTTGGGCCGCTCAGTCCTCCTTTTTTATTGTTTGGCTCAGGCACAAGACAGCGAGATAGTGGGCTTTGCCGCGAAGCGCGCTACCTTGAGTTATATCGGTAGCAGCGAGGGGTTGGAGCTCGAGTTAGAAAAAAAGAGCAGATTTGGTAACAATTTGGCAATGGGCGATTGAGGGGAAAGATGTCCCGGCAGTGAACAAGGAGCGCCAGGAGGCCCAAGCCGACTTGGTCAAAGCGGGGGAGGTGATGGAAAAGCGCAAAACCTTCTTCACGCCGTTCCCCTGCCTGGTTTCTTCAAGGCTATGTTTTTATATATGCTATAATGTTACAGTCGAGTTGCTGATATGGAATATTGTTAGTGGAATATTTGGTCATATGGAATAGCATTTTACCAGTCCCAAATCCGCCTTCCAGGCCAAAACTTGGGGTCGTTCATATGGAATGGGCTTTAAGCCCTTCGGACCGTACTCCATACGAGAAGTTCGACTGTACAGAATGTCTTTTAAAGATTGTGCTTGGTCGCAGTCATTAAACCTACACAACTTTCAGCAATGGATCTACCTCACTTTGGTCTCTCCCACATTCAACTTAACAGCGGGATTGCATTAGTTCAACTGCGCTCTCATGCTGTCCTACAAAGATCTAAGCTCTTCCTGTCTCGGGCTTGTTTCGAGGTACTCATTTCCCGCTAACTGTTTCTCTGTTTTTCCTTTAGTTCTACTGTGAGTCGAGAGATTCCATTGGTGAGCTCGGCTACGAGGTTATAGAGGACTCCAACTAAGAGGAGTCCAGGGACCGTAGTGTACAATAGTGGCTGTCCACTCAGATACTTCCTGGGCCCCGGCAACAGGCAAGCGGATCACTGATCTCGCACACAGATCAACACACGTGATGAGGGAGCTGTTAGTGTCCGAGCTTCTCGAACACAGGAATTGTCGACGCTATTGAATCCCACATATGACTGCACCGCCTCCGAAATTATGGAGAGCTGCAAAGCCCCAGGCGCAATGGCGAAGGGACCAACGGGAAATCTGAAGCGACAGTGTTGCTTAGAATTGCGCTGGCCACGGCCTCGGACTCAAGCGCGCGAAAGTAACTCTCCATAATAAATCACGTTTTGATGGCGGGCAGGGCGCTGTCAGCGTCCGAGCCGTGTTCGGAGAACGGGGCATTCAAATCTTAGTCATATTCAGTGGAACACTGATCTTAGTATTTACGTCACTTTTCTTCTTCATCTTGTCTTACACTTACACTACGACAATCTAGAGTGCTAGAGCCTCGGGCCGGATCAAAAGCACTTGTGTGGATCCCACAGCAACAATTTGAGCCCTGGCTGTGATATTCTCGCTCGTGGGGGTCCACAATTAAAGTTTGATGGTAAAAGCTTAAATTCATCAAGTGTTTCCTTATCTCCACCAAATACAGCCGAGATTGTTTGATTTCCCATGCCTCTGGAAAAATGTGACTTGGCAGTCTATGATGTTTACAGATATGAGTGTGCCCGAGTTCTCATGCAGAGCTCTACTTATTGTAGTATGTGAATATCCGCCTCGCTAAAGTGTGCGCCAAATCACAATGACTTGACATATTGCCAAATGGACATCATAGAGCCATAGTACTGCTTTGAGTGTATAACATATTCAAAAACTAGGCAAATCGAGGCAGTACTCACAGTGCTAGGCGTCGTGGATAGCGAAGCATATTTTCGCAGGTCTTGCTCGTGTTTTGTACTCAGACCATGTTTTTTATTTCCGAAATACACCAGAAGTGCTGCGGCGGTACACCTAAGGCTCTCCCAGACCCCAGCACACGTTTCGACAGGTGTTGAAGCCACAGAAACGGCAGAAACAGAACCAGACGCGAGAATTTCCTTTTTGGGAAGCGCGAAAAAAAAAGATTGTGATTGGCATTATTTTCAGGATCTCCTGTAATGCGGGATAATTCTATGGTGTGCGTTTATCTACCGTGAGGTGGTTGGATCAGCTTCTCCATCCAGCTGTTTTAAGGAATAGAACAGAAGATGCCTTGACGCGTGTATCTTGTCGCCAAGCTTCGTGTGACCAAGTTACGAAAACTCGAATGGAGGGAGAACTTCAACCGCGACGTTCAATATCGATGCACGAAGAGACGAAAAATCACTCACCTCAGACAAGATTACGCAAAGAGCTGTAATCCGTCCTTTTATGCTGATATAAATTTCCATCCCGTCTGCTACCAGCTCCCGCAGCGACGAAATAATATCTTCATCCGGACCAACGTGCTCGTCGGTCAGATAGAGCCGGAAGGACATCAAGAATGACCGGAGAGATGCACATCGGCTGCGGAGCCCACGTACTGGGCTGCAAATGGGTGAATCTGAAAGCCCTTGCATGCCTTAGCTGTGGTAGGTGCCATGCCCAATAATATCAACATTTATGCTGGCCTTATTAAATGCCCTCCCCTGCTCGTATATGCTGGCACTAACAGCATTGGCCACGTACAGCCTTGCATATAGTCTGTGCAGGCTGTACATGGTCAGCCTGTAATAGCCTGCAGGGTACGGATGGGCTTGCAGCTTGGGTATGCATGGGTTTTTTGCTTGTAGCTTGGGGAATGGGTAGGGCATGGGCTATGTGATTCAGGCTCATAATTTGGGTGCTGGGTTGCAGTAGGGCCTTGGTATATAGCCCCCCATACATGGGTTTTATCATAGGCCACACCATCTATCTAGGCTTGTACCTCAAGGTACAGGGGATGTACCGTACCTCATCCAGGATCATACCTTTGGGACCAATGTGCAATATACACTGGGGATTCAACATGGCTACACTATCTATCAATGCTCATACCTCAAGGTACATGTATCATGCATCATCCAGGCCATTCCCACTTCTGGCGCTCCATCTGGTCTGTCCCACCACAAAAAAATTGCTCATGGGATGTCCCATTTCCCTCTGGGAATTCCCAGATTAAGGCTCGCTTGGGGTTTCCCACTTGCGCTATGGGAACGACCACACCTACCATATAAGGTAAGAATGCATGGTGAGTGTTGTTGTTCCCAGCCTACCATAAATGGCAGGTATGGTCTTTCCCAGTGACATACAAGTATATGGATTTTATCTCGGCATCTGGTAAGCTCACGGAACGTACCGTCAAAACCACTGGCGCCCACCCGTTATTGCTTATAATCAAACACTTTAACATTTACACAATCAGTCATCCACTTTAAGGCCGTTGATCTGGAGCGATTCGTAGAAGACTGGTATGATGATGAGGATTTCTGACTCGCGCGCCCGACGTACCAGAAACAGTCTGGCCAATCGTAATCAAGATAACTTCGGAGAAGTACTGGGAAGGTGACGTACGATGTTTCGAGTGACAGCGTCTATCGAGGCGTCGTATGTTTATGGAGGTGTGGATATGAGCCGTGGCACGATGCCTTCGCGGTTTGATAGCGCGGAAGATTTGCGCGGATATTTAATGGCGAAGGTAGATGGCGCAGAAGCAGTGGTTTGAGGGATAGGGTGAAGGGTGGCTGCTTCGAGCGCCGCAGAGTGCCAAAGTGACGGGGACGTCCCAAATGGGACGCCGTGGTCGTCGTTGGCTGCCATGGGCACACGGGCATGGACGAAGGGGCGGCGTTGGGGGATTTGGACGAGCGGCGGCGGTATCATTGCGAGCTGCGCGATCCGCAGATGTGGGCGGGCTCGAGGAATGGAGGGACATGCATAGAAGCGGGGATTCGGGGGTTGTGGAAGGCACATATAATACGCACCGTATATGGTTGACGCAGAGATCTCTCCACGAACAGCAGTCTCCATTTGACAAATAATGCATTTGTGGAGGAAACGAAGACTCGATTTCGCGGCGACGTCATGATCTTGGAGAAATCCGGAAATAGTGGGAAATATGGCCTTGAGATCTGAGAAAGACGTGTCGCCCTGTGGAGCGAGCGCGCCGTGTGAGGCACTGTCCGGGGTATCCTGACTCGAACTCCTCTCGCTCTCCCACTCCCTTTTACTCCAACCGCCACTAAATCCAAACATTCTCTTCATCAACGGTACCTCCTTCATCGGGCTCCGCACCCTGAGTAGATGATGGCGTCCCTATACTGTAGAATTTCGATCAAATCGACATGGGGCGTGACGCGTGACCCGATTTACCTATTAGTCTTTTTGGCGTCTTCGGGCCACTTTTGGGAACCATGTCACGCTCCAGAGGTTCGACAAAGGCCCGCGTGACGCGTGACCTCGACCAAATTTCGACGTCGACGCAGGGGTGCGTGACGCGTGACTGTCGATTTGATCGAAATGCTACAGTATATATCTTGCCCATTCTCAAGAGCATTTTATGCACTTCGTTTTTTGGCTGTCTGGTCCCCGAGAAACCTATATATTTCCTGAATTGGCTACCTCCCCCCAACTCCTTCCAAGTCTCAGATCGCCTCTGCCATAGACATGCTGGCTGTAAAACCGGTTTCGGCAGGTATTTGATTTTTCATCTATGCTGTTTCGCTACTGTTTTGAGATTCCAGAGTTTGGCTGGTACTCAGAAGGTTACCCGAGCCTCCAGACGGCTATAAAATCCGGTTTGAGCACTCACAATGTAGTTCAGATTTTTTTTAACTGATGGCAGCTTCCACTTGAGCATCTCCGAACTGCATTGAAAATGGAAATGAAGTCAGTCAAACGCTGTTTTACTTTTCTCAGAAACTGCATAAAAGATTGAGCAGCGCCGGGAAAGGGCCCGGAACAATTACAGCCGATGTCAGTACCGAGGGCGCGGATCGAAAATTTTCTGTTTTGGGATGTTTCCAAAGAATTCCCTATATCTCTGTCAGTTCTTCACCGATTCACATAAAAACTAAATAGATCTACTCAGCTAATTCATGCACAATTAGTGATAGAGAGGAACTTGCGAAAATATTACATATTAGGTAATTTCTGTTTTGGGGCTGTTTTTGCACTGAATACCGTCTAGCATGGCCAGAACATGTCCCAGTGACCTAGAATTTTGGGAGAGACAACATGCATACCTGATAAAACATGTTATAGAGCCAGAAGTGAGGATAATTTAGTTACAGTCCTTCTAGCTCCAGTGAAAACATTTGGCAGTTTTTGGCTTTCAGAGATATTGCCAAGATCACATTCATCTGGACATTTCATATAGTTCTGGCTCTATCACTTGTTTCATAACATATACACGTTGTCCCTCCCAAAATTCTAGGTCACTGGGAAATGTTCTCACCATGCTAGACGGTATTCAGTGCAAAAACAGCCCCAAAACAGAAATTACCTAATATGTAATATTTTCGCAAGTTCCTCTCTATCACTAATTGTGCATGAATTAGCTGAGTAGATCTATTTAGTTTTTATGTGAATCGGTGAAGAACTGACAGAGATATAGGGAATTCTTTGGAAACATCCCAAAACAGAAAATTTTCGATCCGCGCCCTCGGTACTGACATCGGCTGTAATTAATTAGTTTGCTGGCTGGCCGAGAGAGAGATAGTGGGCTTGCTGCGAAGCGGGCTACCTCGAGTTATAAAATGGAGGACAGTCAATGTTTGCATTTATTTGGCTTTTCTCCCTCTCACTGTTTGACGTAAGGCTGATCAGCACTTATGACCATATTTCTGTACATTATAGGCCCCCGGGCGACCTGATGGTCTGGCCAGACCTGATATGCCCAGGTCAGCCCTTGTTATGTGCTTTTGATTTTTCCGACAGAGTCGTGAGTGGAATATTGGGTTATCGTGTCGTACATACCCGATAACGTTATCCTGCCAGGGGAAGTCCTCAAATCCGTCAAATGGGTCGATGAAGGTTATTCTCGCACAAAAGGGTGACAAGGCGGAGATGCTGGTCGCGAGTCTAGTTTTGTTCGTGTTTTGTTGGTCGCGTGCAGTCACCTGACAAGGGGACGCGCTCATTGCGGACAAACACATCGAAATAACACGCTCTAATTTAATTCTGAGGGTAGAAGGTATGGATGTATTTGTTACTGGCAGGCCAGATCGACTTGAGAGGAAATAGAGTACACTAGTGTTGGCCGTGTGGGAGGCCAAACAATCACCTGACCTTTCTTTTGGTCAGTTAGTGCATTTTTAGCAAGTACGTCCGAGATCATCACAGTGGAGTGTTTCTTCTTGTGATGTTTACAAAGCTTGCATTTTGCAGGAACGGTGTATTTATGGGTGAGTTATAAGGTAAATGCCCAAATGGGGTGAACTCCGTGGCCGTTCGGGCCAGCCTAGGCGGCGGCCTTTCTCGGGTTTTGGTGTGAGGACAGACACCACCGGGGTGAGTTATGAGGTAAACAATGCAGCAGTGCCATCAATTGAACACGTTATTGGAAGGGCAGGCTCGGCAGGTTGAGTAGTCGTGCGTGTAAATGACCATTGCGCCTATAACGCGTCAGCAAGAACGTCAAGCGATCCATGAAAAAAAAAAAAAAAAAAAACATACCAGGGACGTATGGGAACTGTTCTACACGGAAACCTTGCCCCGGGTGGACTCTCGCAGCGATCGCTTCTTTGAACGCCTCTAGCTCAGTCTCCGTAGGGAAGATACCGATCTGCCGGATGGCATCTCAGGCGGGAGGCGGACCGACGTGGGGTAGCCAAGGATGCGGTAACCCTTCACACAAACCTCATTGAGGGACCTCCATGCGAACTCGGGGATCCGTTTGTTTGACATCGTAAATATATTTTCGCCAACGTCGGTGAGGCTTGCGCTGCCAAGGCTGTCTTGGGTTTGGTGGACTGAAATCGTCGCTCTTCTATGGCGTTTGCGGGTCAGGGACTTGGCGCGGTCGACGCCGGTGATGTCTTCAGGCTCAGAAACATCACATTTGACCTAGGGCTTGAACCCGTACGTCGAACGGCACGGCCGTCGAAAAAGACGGCCGTTCTGGGTACGGACGGGTCGACCCGTCCCGTCTCCTGGGTTCTGAAATCGAGAAACGTACGGGTCCCGGCCGTCCCAGCCGTACCCGGCCTTTTCGACGGGTCTTGACGCACCCTCAAATCATGCCGTAGACCTTGCGTAGACCAGCACAACTACAACAGGTCAAGTATCTTGCCGGCTCCAATTTGCAAAGGGCATAGATTGCAAATAGTGCGAACCGGGTAAATTGTCCAAGGAGGGTTTAAATTCATTTGGATTTCGTGGAGAAGCCAGGGGTACATGGTGTGGGCGAGGGAGGGTGCGGGGAGGCGCGGACAAGCCCAGATACAGTTATTGCCGAGAGCATCTATCAAGCGGCAAAGATCCGGCATCTATGGCACCATGTGATGTGCTCATCAGAACACATTCTTTCTGTGCCTGAGGGAGACCCGTCGAAGCCGTCGAACGGCCGGGTACGGCCCCCCCGTCGACGGGCCAACCCGTCCGTACCCGTCCCGGCACAGGTAGGCTCCAAGACCCAAAACGTACGGGTCCAAAACCGTCCGTCCCGGCCGTCGACCCGTCGAAAACGGGGACGGGTTCAAGCCCTAATTTGACCGTGATGGCTGTGCGCAAAGTGACGCCGGACACGTCCGCCTCTCGAGCACGTGATGCGGCGGACGCGTCCGGCGCATTGGCATCCTCCTCCTCACCAATCAACAAATGTCGATTTTCTTGCTCGCTAGAGACAATTCAGCAACAACAAGCAAACACAGCAATAAAAGACATACTACGCCACGGTCTTCGCTATCCCTACTGTATGACATTGTGAGGGGACAAAGTAGGCTTTATGGTCGAAAACACCTGCACCTCGACTAGATAACAGCACAAAGAAAAACAATGATATACGCACCCGATCTAGTCCGCCGGTTGCATGTAATAGACTGAGAGGACCGTCCTCGCATACCAGCGAGCCCACGAGTAGCAGCGCGCATTGAAAGTGGTGCTTCTCAGATAGCACCCTAACGAGAACCATTGTCAGTTTGGGAGGATCGCGTGCTGAGTAGGGGACATACCGGAGAAACAAAGCCTGTGGTGACCTTGTTGAACAGGCGCTGGCGTGCACCGATGGTACTGCCTCTCTCGAGTTGTTCCATTTCTTCCCAACTATCAAGAATCTGACCACAGAGGTCGCCCGGGTACTCAGCTACAAACGCGACGTACGCTGCAGCGAGCTGCGAGGAGTCGAGCGACGGGGGTTCTTGCCCAGGGCACTCCATGTAGTCGGGTTCGACCCGACGGTATTCTTCGCCCCGATTCTCCGCACTCATACAACCCGAGCATTCAACACAGAAACCGCCGAGCAGCTAAATTCCTGGCTCAATGGCTATGAAGCTCAACTTCGTCAAATGTCCAACATCAATTACGATTTTTCAGTCCACGTATTGATGCTTCTCTACAAAGAGCTGGTCGATAAACGGGTTGAGAAGGAGGAAGGCCTCAATGACGAGTTCTGGGAGTTGGTGGATAGCACAAATTGAATTCATTTATTTCAATAAATATTGCATGGACTTCCGCCGGAAAGCACTGGGTGTCTGGCGGAATTCGGTGGAGTCCAGTGTACTTGCTTGTAAATTTAGTGGATCTCTCCCATATCTGGTGGGATTTCCGCTGAATTCCGTTGGATATTGATATTGATAAGACTTCCGCCGAATTCCGTTGGATATTGATAGGACTTGCAGCGGAATGCGGTGTACCTTGTTAGAGGTCCGCCGAATTCCACTGGAAATGCACTCAGCTCACACTGGATTCCATTGTACTTTAAGAAGAGGTGCGGTGACCTCCACTGGAAATTTTGATCATGTCCAGTGGAATTCATTGGAAGTCCAGGCTTTCCAGCGCGATCTTATAATTATATTATTGGCAGGTACATTTGGTGGACGTCACTGAACGGCCCTCTCCACTCACTGAGCTTCATTGTATGGTACTCGTCGGTTCAGCGGACGTCGGCGGAAGGGCTGCAGGGTCCAGTGGAAGTCAGTGAACTGCGGCATTTCGGCCGTCGAAAGCCGGTGTCATGGACCGGCTTTGCCGGTCCGCGCATAATACACCAAGTTCGGGTGTCTTTTTTGCTATATTTATATTGTTCACTCGCACTAATTTAAATGACATCTTCGACGATGCCGGAGCGAAGCGGCGGTCCGTCTCGCTTTATATAGCGAGGTACGAGCGCTTATATAAAGAGTCTGTCTACGAGAGACTACTTGGCATAGTTGGGGACACTAATGGTCGCCCGGGCCAGAGCAGATCATTCAGAGCACGTATGTCTGCTCCGCATTCCGCTTGTTCATCATTCCCGTCCGATAGCCTCACCCTCACCCCCCACCTCCCTTGCGCGGATCAAAAAAAACCGTAAATTCCGGGCAAGCGCAAAAGTTGTGCAAACACAAAGTATGTACGCGGCAAGACCAAGGGGAAGATCTGGATTTACCAGTGTCAAACTGGTTCGAAATTTTCTTGAAATTTGGGCCTGTGACCCTTGGAATTTGAATGGTTTCATACACGGCTATCCGGGAGTCATCGGAATTTGATAGAATTTGATGCCCGTAGAATTCCAATGGTTTCTGGCTTGCATTTCTATGTGCCGATTTTTGAGGTCCATTAAATATGCAGATTGGCGGAATTCAACGGGTGCCTCGTTTTATTTCAATGATTCACCCTCTGAGCGGCCAGTTGCCTTTAGAAAATCCATTGGCGCTCGCACGTGCTTTGGTTAAGGTTCGCGAAATCGTACAACAAGTCATTCAAACTCCGACGGGCACGTGTTGTTGATATGGCGTGAGTCGATCGCCACGTCTCTTGTGACAATGTCTTCTGCCCACCATCTTGTCTCGCCCATTGTGCCCTTGAAGACCATCAAGTATCGTCTCCCTTCTCAAGCATGGCTATGCCCTTCAAAGGCTCCCTCTGGCTGTTCTCTCGCTCTACCACTTTGTATCACCATTCACCATATCAATCAATGCACGCACGCAGGAGGAGATTCACGCCGCCGCCCTCACCTGCATCTGGCGGTGCAACCGTGTCTGGGTCTGCGGTCGGGTCTGATGACAGCGGTCGGGTCTGATGACGAGGACAGAAAGGTCTCGAAGAGCGGGGCATTAATATACGTGCGCTGGGTGATCTTGCGGCTCTCAGTATCGGCGCTGTTCGTGACCCCTAGATTACAGTTACCACAAGTATCACCTTGTCGAGCCTATAACCACGTAGTTTATTATATGGCCAATTATGCTTTTTAACCTATTTACATGTCGCGCTGCTCAATGAACAATAACTGAAATTCCGATGTGTAGTCCATTGGTTTCTCGAGGGCTGGTCCATTGGATCCCAACGATCTGCGTATCCAATGGATGGCTATAGGGTGACCATTGGATTCCGACGGTCATCAAAACCGTC
>JARJLF010002070.1:0-51452 GCA_029378395.1 Mycena leptocephala | reverse complement strand
GGTATAGTAGTTTAATACAATAAGTAAATGTACAGTAAATGTCTGTCCCACTTTAGCGCTATAACTTCGTTAGTAGGCGGTCACAGCACGGATTCAAAGCCCAGGTACCTTCTTTTTGGGTATGAACATGCTGGTTTCCTTGGGACGCGGTGGCCGTGGCTTGATATTGGGCTTTCTAACTTTGGAGGAAGCCGGGTCGTCGCCCGACTCCGACTTTCTCTTGAGGTTACTGCTCTCAGCAACAGGTGGTAGGGATGGAGGCGGGTCCAACGGTGGCGATGGAAGATATGGCGGTTGGGGTGGTGGCAAGATGGGTGCTTTTTGATCGACAGCGGCCTTCAGCTCTCGTGGCGTTGCCAGATCCGACGGTGGTGCAATGGCGACCGAAGCTTGCACCTTTACTTTGGAAGGAGTAGACGGCTGCCGGGTGAGAGTACTTGGGGCTGAAAAGTAGCCATTATCCACCTCAACTAGTGAGTGACGCGATCGCGCATCGGATATGATCGAGCTCCAAGTTTCATTGCTCCGCGAAAGTGTTGGTGCGTTTCCGAGGATGAAGAGAGAACTTTGGCTCGTGTGAGAGCCACGTTCATTCTTCGGACATCGGAAAGAAACCCGATGGACTCTAAGCCCGGTCCAGACCGCACACAGGACAGAATGATGATGGTTTTTTCTTGACCTTGAAAACCGTCCACCGTGTTAAAATCGACGGTTTGCAGCACATCGGAGCCAAACGCTTGTATAAATTGCCGGCGCAACTCAACTATTTGGGCGCGATACATCGAGATAACTGCAGGGAGGAGTCAGCAATCGAGCAAGTAGAACCTGTGAAGACATACCGCCTACTTGGCCGTCAAAATCAATTCTAGGAAATGCTTTTCTCAGCCGTGCAAACAAAGCAACCGCAATCTTGCATTCAGTAGTATTTCTGATCGAGCGGCCGCTCTTCTCCTCAACAGACTTGATATCAAGGAATCGATACACTCCAAATTTCGATCCTCGTGCCAGGGCTTCGCCGTTTTCATTTCCATATCCGGACCGTCTTTGAGTCTAGCCTGGTAAAACAGAGCGCTGGGAAGTTTAGAAATGGTGGATGCATCCGGTACTGAATGCTAAGAAGATGCATCGAATTTGGGCTTGTTTTCTGTAGACGGACAAATAGCGATTCGTTGTACCGGAACCGAGAGGCCTAACAGAAACGTTCAAGTCCCCTTCTCGACAATAACATGCAAAGACTCACCTCTTGGGGAGAACCGTTGGCGGTAGTTGCTGGGGATCCCCAACCAAGATAGTATGCTTGGGTTGATATTTGAGGGGGATGAGGGCGCTGAGTTCGATCGCCTGGGAAGCCTCGTCGATGATCACCATTTCAATATCAAGATCTTGCAGTATATCAGAACCGGATCCACTCAGCGTGGCGCAGATGACGTGTGCGCCCTGAAGGACCTGGAGGCGAAACGCCCTCCGACTGGAGAAGAGTCAGTGAAGTCCATTTACCGCCAAGTATCGTACCTCATCTCGAGACCTCGGGACTCTTTGATCCGATTGTCCTTTACCTCGTCATACTTTTTCGCGAGGCTTGTGCGCTTCGAGTTAAGACGGGCGATCTCATCTCGGAGTAACGTTACGCGGGTCGAGTTATCGCTAATGGAGTCGAGTTCAAGAAGCTTTTCCTTTCTTTGCGCCTTGACAGCCTCAAGATCCACCCTCAGCCCAGCCAGTTCCGCCGCTGCACCGTTCTCCTTGCCTACGTCCAACTTATTATCCACCAGTTGATCGAGGGATATCTCGACGATGTTCGGATTCATGGATTTGATGGCTCCCAGCCTGACAATGCTTCTGCTCTCCTTCTTGAACGTCTCCGAGTCCCGTATTCGGTGAGCTATTTCATCGATCGCGGCGTTTGAAGGTGCGCAGATAAGGATTTGTGGGCCAGTAGGAGGCTCGGGTTTGGGATTCTTCGTCGTCGGGACTGGAATTCGCCGGGGACGACGTGCAAGAAAGGCCATTACCAGGGCAACTATAGTACTCGTCTTCCCAGTTCCAGGAGGTCTGGACTGTGTAAGCCACGGTCTGAGCATGGACGAATGTATCTACCCACCCTTGGATCAAAGAGAATCCAACTGTATCCAAACAACTCGATATGGCGATAGCTTGCGGTTCGTTGACATGAAAAAGGTCCTTGACCCTCTTGACAACTTCGCCGGTCAATGTGAGAGTCGGCGGCAATGCTGGCCTGAGTATCGAGGGACAGAGATCAAAATACGGAAGTCCAAGGAGTGCAGCATATTCCCGGTTGATGGTACTTAGACTAGAATGGAGGTCAACGGCGCTGACCCGCCACACTAGGCCAAGCTCGCTCACCTAAATACTTGTGTGAGGTGCCACTCTGTGTCAATGACTAGACCAGGATCCAGTCTGGCGACACATCTGATCTTGGTCTCGATTGCTTTGCCCATTGGAGTTTTATACGACTGGACTTTGCCTAGAATAGATGATCCCCTTTCCTGTAGTAACACGACGTCGGACTCATTCAAGCGCCAATCCTTTTTGACACTGCCACTGAATGTTAAGTCGAGGTCAACCCAATCATCTATAAATTGGCGAGCATTAATCTTGATTCGATACGACTCTCCGACTTCTTCTTTGGACTGGACTATCTGCGCCCAGCATTCAAGAAGTAGCAACGGCTCGAATACCCGTCGGTAATGGGCATAATCTGTGAATCGGTCAGCTGGGACATGAGTCAGTGTCAGCTGAGGCCCAGGTGGATGAGCGCCATCGTGATGATATTGCCAGGATAAAATCGTTTTGTAAAGACCAGAAAGATCGGGCTTCAGTCTTGATACTTTTTAGCCTCCTGTGCACGCTTTTCCCGTCGCTGTTGCATAGGGTTCTGCGCGGTAGGGGCGTCGTAAAGTTTTATCTGTCGAGGTGGAACTGGCTGGTTGATTTTAGGCGTCCGTTGCATTTTGGAAAGGCTGGCAAACGTTCCATGTCCCTGAGATTCCTCTTCGTTTTCTGATTCACTTTCCTCCGCACTGGCATGTGTCGAGGAAGCCGTAGGTGCCACAGAAGGACGCCGGGGTCCAGGTGTACTCCTGCGGTACGTTGGAAACGAGTCGACACCATCCAGCCGTTGTTGGTCGCGAGCAGTGAAAACTGATTTCAGTGGCTCTGCGACTGGATCGAGCGGTATGCTTCGCATCCACAGGCTTCTCCGTTTTTCGCAGCTTCTTGGATTCTTTGGATGCGACGGAGTGCATTGGTTGGGTGCGCGACGTATGCGACGGGCTCTCTTCGTCAGGAATAAACAGCGCCAGAGTATTTTCGAGCCGACCAAGACGAGCTGAATCTAGACGGCTTTTCGTGTTGTCCTTTCTGGCGTCATGTATGTGTTTCGTCATTTTCTGCAGGCTAGTCTCCAAAGGTTTCACACGCGTTTCGTGAAAGATATTGAGCAGGGACTGGAGGAGCTCAAACATCTGATAGAGGAGCTCCTCATGGGAAAGACGAAGCCATTTTGTGAGTTCCGGAAGCACTCGCTGCAGATCATCGGCCATCTGCTGCCCGACTTTGGACAGCTTTCCTGGATCGTCTCGTACTCGTTCACGAGAATTGGCTGCGGCCTCGAAAACCCGAAACTGAGCCAACAAGTCTCGGTCGTAGATGAGCGCATCGCGCATCCAAAGCACCATCTCCTCATTCTCGAAATAGTTGGCCCAAGCCGGTGTGCGTTTGAAAATGACCGTGATGGCCTGATTCATCAAGTTCCATAGCGCAGGTACTCGAGAACGCGGGCCGGTTTCTTCTTCGGGACGTAAAAAAAGGACGTTGAATAACAGTCCATCCGGCCGTGAGCAAAGGATCTCGATGACGTCCTGGAGATAGCGAACGAGGTGTTTCGCCAGGCTACATGCCTCGGGCACCGGAATTGCATACCTCGTGAATACCGTCAGTGCCTGAAACAGGCCATCGAGAGCTGCGTCTGGATGATTTTCCAGCAGAGCACGGTAACAATCCTGCCGATCGTCGACGTCAAAGGCCAAGCCAACGAGGCTTTGCGCACTCAGTTGAATGTCCGCGACGGGAGAAAGTAGGAGTAAAAATGTATTTTGGACCACTCGGGGACGTTGAAGAAAGCCGAGAAGGGAGGAAGAACGACTGTTTTCGGTGTAGCGAGCGAGGCATTCTCGCAAACCATCCCATATAACGTTCATGGCACGGTTCACTCCAAGTCGCTCGTTACTCCCAAGACCGAACGGCTTTGAAGCTAGCGTGTCCAAATGTGCCGCTTGGGCTATGACCTCGAACATCATCGCCATCGCATCATCATCACCAGGCTGAAGGATCTGGTAGGTCTGGCTCCAAATTTGAGATCCACCAGTCAACGGTATGTCGCTTTCGTCAATCGCGTTCTTCTTTGCAAGGGCGTGACATAAGGAGCTTATTCCTCGAATGATTGTTTGAATGTCGTGAAGCATAACGGTCCGGATCAATTGCTGGCCCGCAGAACGTGCAGCTCTCCACGCTGGCGTGTTGTAGGATCTTGAGAAGGCTACCGCAACAAACGTCGTGGCGTGAATGTCAAAGACTTTCGACATGGCCATCAACGGAAGGTCTTTTTGCTGGTATAATCCCGAAAACAACTAGGGCCGATGTGTTAACAAACATAAACGGGACATTTATCGAAAAGAACTTGCATCAATCGCAGTCAGCATGATAGCGGGTCTAGCGTCCCCGAAACGTTCATGTTGTAACTCTTCGCAAAGGAAGTCGGCTATTTTTGCGATGACTTCTGCCTGCGCTGGCTGTGCCTCGATCGCCGAGAGATAAACAGAACACCACGATAAAAGGGGATGATGTGAGGAGGGAGGAGTGGGCTGAAGCAACAACTCTGAAAACGACAATTTTCTTTGATAGAGTCGAAGATGATTTGTGGATATTCAGGACCCTCTTCTAGCCAGAACGATGGTGCGAGGCGACTGGTAAGATACTCGAAGCAACGTAAGATATGTCGAAAATCTGTACTTGAGATGAAGCAAGGTTCGCGCCGTAATACTCAGACGACTTACGTGGCCCAATGTCATGTAAATGAGCTTTAACTGCTCGATAGATGATTCCCGTTTGGAGATATTCCACTGGAACCAATTTCAGGACTGTCCAGAAACCCGACCACAAAATCTGTTGGTCCCTGGCGAATGAGAATGGTGCTGCGGATACCGGCACGGGGTCGAGAGCCTTGATAGCAGCATCAAATGCTATGATATGGGATGGAGAGAACCTATCTTGGGGAATGGGAATTACTCTGGACAGAGACACTTGGTTCTCCGCCCATTTTCTAACCTCGGATTCTTCATCCATGAGAAGTATAAGAATTCCTGGAGGGATTGGATCCGATGGCCAGCTATCAATAGATGCGAGGGAGGGTCGCTGTGTATAATGGACATGATTCGGGCGTCTTGTAGAATAGTCAGATTTGACACGATTCGATATCCAATAGCTGGGGAAGTCGAAGCCAGGCTCTGGCCAGTAATATCCTCCAGTACAGTTGAAAGCTCCCATGCCTCAAAACTCTGATAGAATCCTGCCAAAATATCCGCAGAGAACGCGCCAAAATATCTGGACGGGAAACAGTTTACGAAAGTTGGAAATTCAGTCAAAAGCTAGACACGAACGTATTTTTGGAAGTGAGCTTCGCTTCCTGAAGTCCAGGACACAATCAGGGCATCCATTGAGACAAGACCGAAACGTTGTTCTCCACTCCTCAACTAACGGGCTGGAATATGCGAATAACCTGATTAGAAAAGTAGCCGCAGCCACTGTGGTGGAACTGGCGCGATTACAGAACCAGTGGAGACGGCCATCTGACGCATTTACGGGCACTCCCATGAGATAGTGAAGATGCTGGACAACACCACGTCGGAGGCTCCGTCATTGTTGACCGGAGAATCGCGCAGAGTGGCGAGCTGCCTGTCGACGATGGAATTTTGGTCGTTGTTGGTCATGAAGGTTCCACAGAGGCCAGATTGCCACTGGCAAGACGGGCGAAGCCAGCGTCAATAAAGTATGGAGAATGTGTCGGGATTTGGGCGCGACGAGTCACACTAAGTCACACTGCCGGCACTATTCTTTCTTTAGCGCTCACTATCGAGACTTGCTACACGTACAGCGCTGTTCACTGAAATGGACCCGCTCGATCTTGAAACTCTCAATGCTCTTCTTGAACATGACGTCGGCGTCAGCGAGGTCTTTGCAAATCAGCTATTCTAAGGTCTTTCATTCAACGAATTCCAGAAAATCAAAGAACAGGTCAAGGAATTTGACAAGAAAGTTCGAATTATAGGTATGAGCTCCTCTGAGGAGAGGACAGTCTGGTCCTTTTTTTACACATGAAACCGACAGTCGGAATACTCGGCAAAATACATTCTACGTCGTCGAATTCGAGTATGCTGCATCGCTCGTCTGTTTATGAACCTCCATTTACGCCGACCAGTGCCGGAACTTCTCGACACCGTCCAACCAGTGCTCCTCAGCTGCCAGGACATAACAACTTCCATTGCCGATGTGATCCCCCCTGATCAATTTTGGCGTTGGAAAGATATGTGGTCGAATTCGCTGCGTACTGCAGTGTTTGCATCGGCACTCATGGAGTATCTGAGGAACGGAAGCCTTTTATCTTTGCCTCGCGCTTCTGAAATCCTTGGAAGTACGCATTCGAATTACTTGGTGGACGTTTATCAATTCACTGGCATGCTTTTCATTCTTAGTCAAAGAAGAATGGAAAGACCGATTTTCTCTCCCGGTTGAGGATTATCTTCATGGATTAATCAGTATGGTCAATGAACTGGTGATTGGTCAGTTTCAAGCGCGATAAAGCTTCCACTAATTATGTTCGCGTAGTCTCGATATGCTGTCAATGCAGTAGAATTTTTTCTCTTGACAGATAATTTATTAGTACTAAATCGCACAAGGTAACACTTGGAAATTTTGAGGAACCGGTGAGGATATCGAACTTTGTCAAGGACATCTTCTCTGGATTCACCATGGTTTGAAACATGCTTTCCGGTGTCTATCTTTCTGATGGCACCCTTTTAGCTTAATCTGAAAAATGACTCACTTCGACGGAGGTTCGATAGTTTAAAATACGATCTGAAGAAGATTGAGGAAGGCAAGTCCTCGTTGGCCTCCCATCGGATTGATTGCTAATACAAATACAGTGGTCTACGATGTGTCGCTGCGCAAATTGGTGCCTCCCACCAAACCGTTGCAGTGAACGCAGGCTTGCACGCCCGATTTATAATTCGTGTATAAACTGCCAATTCTATGTATGTAGTATGGGCGGTGTTGTGAGGATTCAGTCCATATTTGAATGTATTGAAGAGACTATTGAGTGTAGACCAGCACGTCTGAGGCACGTCGGAATAATATGCCCTTTTCATCTGTTAGATGGGTGACCGACACGGAAGTCGCCAGTTTGATAAACTGGTTCCATCAATTTCTTATTTTGGAACAGAGCGGTTGGTTGTTGTGCTTTATTTACAATCACGTTCAAACGAACCAGCAAGTTCGAAAGTGATCGTAGCCGTTGATTCCGACCTCAGGGGATACGTGACGGGTTTTGACGATTTTTTTTACCCATGAACAGACATCGAGCCATCTCAACCCGCCCTGCTTCCTCGAAGGTACGCTGTGGCGTTGGTGAATAATCACTAATAAACAAAATACTAATCTGTCTGGTCGCTTAGAATTGGACTGCTGGGAGCATGCGGCGAAATCTTTAACGACGTTATCTACTATATATTCCGACGCTGCTGCTATAGAAACCATCGGCCGAGTAAACCGACTGATATCTGTGTGGCCCGCCGATGAGACTCTCCCGGCGCAAGGTCTGGACAACGTCAAAGTAATTTACAAGAAGCTGTCTTCTGGTTTGGACGAAATCAAAGCAACGTCCGACAAAGAGGTCAAGTAAGTATTTTTTATATCGACAGCACAGACGCCAATACTTTTTCTCGTCTATAGGGCGATCGAGGATGCTATCGAGCGCTTGGATGTACTAATTGCCCTGAGGAAGGCGCCCGAGAGCGCAGGTAAGGTGCTGTGTGAAGAGTACCTCAACACCATATTAATATATCATAACTGGCAGAGAAGCGAATAAAGCGGCCACGGCCACCATCCCCTTCTTCTACGCCTGTTCCCCCGGCACCAGCCCCTGCAGTGCCCAACCGGGTGTCTATCACTCTACCTGCTCGCAACTCTGTGGGTCCTTCTCCAGCGACTGTGTTTTCCCGTGAGCCCAAAGCACGACGTGAAGTGCTAGCGAGGCAATTACCACTTCAGGAAGGCAGGAAGGTAGCGTTTCACCAACCTTCAGGCAAACCTAGTGGCGGTGGCAAACCCAGTGGCGGTGGTGGCAATGCTGATACCGGCGAAAACTGGATTTTGGCTGTCGTTGTTAAATGTCTCAACGGCGATAAAAATCGGTTGGTCTGATTTTCCCTCCTATGACCTCGGAATCATTTTCACGAAATTAGGTACGAGGTCCAGGATCCAGAACCGCAAGAAGATGGCCAGCCTGGACTGTAGGTTACATCTATTTTCACTTTATCGGATCATCCTCACACTTGATTTAGCTGTTACAACACCACACTCCGAGCGATTATCCCGCTTCCCGACCCTAATGCTCCGCCAGGGACACCCTCACATTTATCTTCTTATCAGGAATTTCTCCCTGGATCTACTGTCATGGCGCTTTATCCGGATACTAGTTGCTTCTATCGAGCTGAGGTCATTTCTACTCCAAAATACACACAGCAGACTGGGAGAGTGAGAAAATCCGACAATTTTTCCTCGCCGACACTCACCCTGTATTCCAGGCAACGCCGTCATCTAAACATATTTACAAGCTGAAATTTGAAGATGACGATAATCAAGAACATTCTGTGTCTGCCGAGTGGGTAGTGGAATGGCCGGGAGGAAGTTAATAGAGGAAGTATTTACATCGGTGATCTATGAGAGCATATACAGCTGCACGCAGAAACGATTTTTTGCTTGTTCGGCCTTATTGCTACTGGGCAATTACGTCATAGTTATGACATACACTCACAGGACTCGAAAGTCGGTGAACTTTCTAGTTGCTTCTCGGCGAGGTCTGCTTCACACGATGACCGACGCAAATTAGTATATAAAGGGCTCAACAGGCCAGAGGCCCCCTCCTCATATTACTTGAACAAACATGTCCATCGCACGACACTTTCTCAACGAATTTCGCCCCTTCTTCCGGATGCTGGAAGAGCCTCTGGCTCGACCCTCCACCGCCTTTGGCCGTTCTCGCTCGTTATTCGACGACCCATTCTTTTCTCTGAACCGGGAAATGTTGCGAGGCCCAGCCATGGACGTTAGCGAGGCAGGAAATACATACGTGGTGGAGGCGGAACTGCCTGGCGTGAAGAAGGAGAATCTCGAGGTCCGCATTGGGGATGGAGGTCGAAGTTTGACCATCCAGGGCAAGATATTGCCGGCCTCGGAGGGTAGCGAGAATGCTTCGGCATCGGAAGGTATGTTTGTGCAAGCCCCGCTTCGCAATTCGCTCACCTTCGGCTAGCATCCGGGGAAATATCAACCCAGATATCTACAGAACGATCCGTCATGGGAAGCTTTACCCGCACCGTTTTGTTGCCACGACCGGTCGACAGCGACAATGTCGCGGCCAAATTGGAAGACGGGATTTTGCGATTGACTCTCAACAAAGCAGAGGACAAGGCTAGCGTTGCGGTGAAGGTGGAGTGATTGGCCTATCCAGAGATTTGAAGGCAAGGTCGTCTTCAAAGAATCATGTACTCTATAAAATGTGCTAGTAAATGTACTGTCAAAGTCCCCCGCTCAGAATTGAAAGGATTCATTTGGACCCAGAACGGCTGAACCAGAGCGTTGCGACTAAGAAAGTCTTTAAGAGGGAGCAGGAAGGATAGCCAGAGTTGCCTGTCGCCGGCGTTAGATTTACAAGGAGGCCTCAAAGTCAACACAAGAACAGAACCCAGGTATCTAGTTCTTCTCGACTTGAAAACTGGAGAAAGAACGCGTGTTACGAGCAAGAAAAGTGATTTGGATTAGTTTGTTCATGGAGGTTCAAGAAAAACCAATGCGGCAAGTCCTGGCCAGAACCCCACGCCCGCCGGCTGTCTCTTAACGGCACCGTGTCCGATATAACTACCTGCACACCTTGGAGTCCCGCCGAACACCTTGCCACGCATCCTCCCCGCTAGGACAGACACCGCTTTCCGTCTCTCTCAATGGACTCCGATTCTGTCCCCCCCTCAAAGGCACCCTCCGTAGTTTCTGACCACCCGCAAGCCCTTGATCTCGACCCTGAGGAGGAGGAATTGGATGAGCTCAATTCCGACTTGGACGATGACGCTGGGCCAGGCATTGAGCGTATTCCGGGAGAGAGTCTACTGCCATCCTTGCGCCTTGAAAGTATCATCCAGGTAGTTTACCCCATAGAATTTCTGAAGACGCGTTCACGTTTTAATGTCCAGGCCGATGGTGTAATGGGCAGTCTCGCGCTATCTAAAGAAGGGCTTTTTATCCTCTCCGTCGCCACAGTGTGTTTTCTCCTGTTTCCTCTTCGACAACCCTGTTCGACGCGTGTAATACAACAGGAAGAGTTCATTAAAAGGTTAGCACAAGGCGGACATCGACAGGCTAGTGCAGAACGACGCACCTCCGTAAATTATCGAGACATGGGTGTGTCCCCACCAGCTTCACCCCAACCCTTCCTTACATTTTCAATTTTAGCTGCTACGACTCAACAATATCAGGAATTTATGTTTCTCCAAGGTTGGCGGCTTTGTTCAAATGAACTTTCGTCTTATAATTCTCTCAAAGAAACCATGCCCTCTCCCGTTTCATTATCAGAGGCACTGCAGCTCCGGGAACTGCACGAAAAGGAAATGCTCGAGGATGACCCCGCCCTGGCTGCCCCGACAACCTACTCTTCGACCGCTGGGTACACCCCCTCGACCTCTAAACCGAAAGCCAAGAGTCGAGCTGCGAATGGAAAGGACAAGCAAAATCGTCACGGGAGCAGCAGTAGGGCGCACAGTCAGGTTCGGTGGGATTACGAGGATACTCCAGCAAGCAATGGCCATAGCCATGCAGCCGCCACCGCAAGTACAAGTACAAGGGGTGGCCGGGAGAGTGGGTGGACGCGTTGGCCAAACGGCCAAAATTTCATCGCTGTCGATCCTGCTGGACCGCAGCATAATGGATTCACTTCACTAGCTCATCAGCGGCCCGGGCCCATGCCTTCTGCAAATGGGCACACCCCCGCCCCTCCCCAACCTCGAGACGCAGAGAACCCCGCTCGCCTGGTACGTATATATATACATGTGCGTTTCCGACCGTCTTTACTGAGTTCTTTCCTCTTTAGCATCCAAATTACTGGCAACGTTCAGCTTCTCCGTGGTCCACCGGCCTCCTGGACACCTCCGCCACGCGACAACCGGACTCTATTTCCAATGGCCGTACCCCTGCTCAATCCCCGGCTGACCCGAGTGCTCCCTCCGCACTGGCATCCTCCGCATCCTCTGCATCCACGGTCCCGGCTGTATCGTCGACGCCTGTAGATGCCACCAGCCCTCCCATACGAGTTCTCGGCGAGCCCAGTGCTCCTCTGAGTCTGGTGGCCCAGAATCCAGGACGCACGATATATTCGCAGACAAAACCTCAATAAAAGCTCGCGTTCTCGCGACACGCATCCATACATATAGACTCGAATTGCATATTGTAATAGTGTTCTAGGCCATCATCCAATGCCGTCGACTGTACCCATCATCGTATCGTACTATTGTGTTGTGATCTTACTCTCATCGTAAACCATCATGAGCCCAACTTTACCAACGCTGCCAATCATCAACATTGGACCTTACCTTCGTAGTGACTCTCAGGACATCGCGGCGCGAAAGGCTACCTCGCAAGCCTTGCACTCTGCGTGTCTGGAGTTTGGATTCTTTTATCTCGACATATCGGAATTTGTTGACTCGGCTGTGCCCGAGGAACTCACAACGTTGGCTCGTCAATTCTTCGCGCTTCCGCAGGAGGAAAAGGACAAGCTTTCCTTGGCCAACCAGGACAACGCGAGAGGTATGTTCACCACGCGCTTATCGGGGTCGGTACTATAAATGAAACGCGCCTTCGGCAGGATATGCGCGACTCAAAGAGAATGTAACGAACGGGAAAGTCGGTGACACCAACTACTACATTAGTGCAGTATACGCGTTCTCAACAGTTGCAAGGCGGATAACCACGAGGGGCTGGATTTCTACCGACCGGTTGAAAATCCCGATAAATCGCGGCCCCTTTGGGGCGAAAACCAGTTCCCAGACTTGATACCCGGCTTCAAAGATAAATACGAGGCATGGGTTGAGAAGATGAAAGCCCTGGGTTTAATTGTAAGCCCGCAAAGATATCTACTCGTGTATATTTGCTCAAGACGCGCGAAGGTTATGGAAGCGTTAGCAGAGGTTGTTTCATGCAGTTACTTTGCAGTCTGAAATGCGCATTAGAATGGCGGTCGGACTGGGGATGACGCCAGAAGAATGGCAAGACCTGCGAAACCAGGTGGATGACAGCTTCTGGGTAATGCGTGCTATAGGTCCGTTCGTCTCCTCACACTACGACTGAAAGTCACGATTAAATGTAGGTTACCCTCCGCTTCCCGACGATAGCGACGGATTTTCGTGTGGAGCTCACAAGTGAGACTTTCTCGTGGTTTAAGACATCATCTGCTGACAGCCTACATAGGGATTATGGCTGTCTAACGTGCGCTTGTAGAAACACAGCGCGGATAAGGGCCTGATCGTCTTCTAGGTTCCTGTACGCAGACCCTACCCCTTCGGCGCTCCAGGTATTCTTAAGGCAGACTGGGGCCGTGGCTGTCCCGGATAGCACTGGATTACCTGCAGAGCAGGGAGCTGACGAGGGTGTGTGGATCAACGCAGATCCTATCCCAGGTTAGACAAAATCTGTAAATCTCTTGACCTTGGTACCAACGCATTCGGTTTCGTAGGATGTGTTGTGTGCAACGTGGGTGAAAGTACGTTGCTGAAGCCATTTGTGAAGTCGTACTCATAACAACTGTTCTCACAGTGTGGGAGGTCTGGAGCAATGGGCTGTACAAGTCAACCCTCCACCGAGTCGTTCACAGGTCGTCCAACTATCGGTAAGCCTGGTTAGATTTCGTCACTGTGCTATCTCTCACTCGTTGTTTGTAGAGTCTCGTACGTGCCCTTCCTCGTAAAATAATGGCTAGATTTCATACGAATTAACAGGGTCCCATTTTTCTTTGAGCCTAATTTCAACGCTCATGTTAAACCGCTCGCGGCTGCTAAGCGCATCCAAAACGATAGCGTGCCAGAAAAGCAGCCCATGGTGTACGGTAAGTCGGTGCATATGCTTAGATGTCTTCACAATCACCCATACCTCGACCACAGGTGAGTTCCTCATGGGGAAAGTGGGTAATAACTTTGCTGGAGGGAAGGGGAAATACGACGACTGATATGAGCATCTGCTGTGCTATTCAAATTGCTTTAATCCCGCGTCTGACCATGAATCAACTTCCCAATCATAGCACCTCGAAGAAACCCCTCATCGTAGGCGTCGAAAGAGGCCCACCGACCTCGGACGCCCGTCTCCCAGTCGTGGGGGTGCGATACCTGCACCCCATCTTCGGATCTATATCTCTTATCTCGTCTAGCAGCCGAGGACTCCACATCAGTGCAAGCATCTGCAGCTTAGGACAGAGCGCCAACACTGTGTCAGCGCACATCGGAACACTTCCTGCCAGCTTTGCGATTCGGGCATTGAGATGCCGAACGCAAGGTGCGTAAGGCAGCCCAATATTGGTTCTATGACTCCGAGTGAGCGTTGCACCTCGTCGAGGAGTTCGAGGTGCGTGATATGTGCGAAGAGCGCATGCGTGAAGTCCGCGCGGCCCGGCGTGAATAAGTTTTCTGTGTTGACGCAGAAGCGCTGGAGTGGCATCGCGGCGAGCACAGGGAGGTGCATGCGTGGCGGAGCGTTGGCAGCAAAGCCGCTGGCTTGCCCTTGAAGTTGTCATTCCGGATCGGACTCTTCAATACTACAAGTACGAGATTCTCGCGTTTCCCTATGAAAAAAAAACGAACCTCATTCTTGTTTATGCTAAGTCGACCTGAAAATGTTTTATCCCACTGAACCTTCATTTGGGCGGCTCTATATCATTTTCTAACCTTTTGGGCCTTGGCGCTTGTATAATTACGTAAACAACGAGTTTTATGAGTTTGACTCGATTCTTACTGCCTCTCCGTCATCTATTATCTCCTCGAAATCTTCGTCCTTCAACTATGGAGTTTCAGTCTAGTGTGGGCAAACTTAGCTCCCCATTGAAGGATCTGGTGCTTTCGGTTACTCAGAACGGCAGTCTGCATGTCGGAAAGCAAGAAAAAGACGAACGCGAGGTCATCGAGTGGATCGCAAAGATTGAACAAGGCGATCTGGTAAACGAGCCCGGCCTCAAGGTACACCCTGCCAATATGCGCGTACATATCAAGTAGGAATCCCAATAACGCCATATTTCAGACGCTAGACATACAGCTCGTCCCCCGCACTTATCTCGTCAGCAACTACCTGACCGCCGCCGATGTGGCCTTATACGGTGCCCTGCACCCCACGATCGTCCGTCTTCCCATTTCACTTGCGATCGCGTGAATAATTGTGGCATCGTTGCGTCTTATAGTCGAAGTTGCAGCCGTCGCAGTACTTTGCGCACCCTTGCGTGACGCGGTACTTCGACCACATCCAGACATGTGCGCCAGTCCGGACGGCTGCTGACGCGTTGGCGCCTGCGTTTGCGCATGTAGCATTCGACTTCAAGGATGCACCGCGCGCGGAGCGGAAAGTCGAGGCACCAAAAAAGAAGGAGAAGGCGGCCGCAAACGCAGCGGAGACACCGGTGGCCGGAACGTCCAAGGTTGCGGCCCCGCCCACCGAGGCAGCAGCAGTTCCAGGAGAGGGTAAATCTCAAAAGAAGGAGAAGAAGGAAAAGAAGGATGCCGCCCCCGCCGACGAGGCTGGGGGAAAGAAAAAGGGAGCGGTGGCGCCAGCTAAGGCTGCTGCTGCTGACGATGGGGAGCCCGTACCTTCTATGATTGACCTTCGTGTAGGGCATATCGTTGACAGTGAGTTGTCGCTCGGATTCGCTTTCAAATGGCTCAATTGGACTCGGAGTCATGAAACATCCTGATGCAGATGGCCTGTACGTCGAGGTGGGCATCATCTCCCATTTCTTTTCGGCTGAGATTGCTCACGATGCCAAAGCAAATTGACATTGGTGAGGAAACAGGCCCACGAACGGTGGTTTCGGGCCTAGTCAATTACATTCCCATTGAACAAATGCGAGACAAGTATCTCGTCGCTGTGGTGATTATTTTCTTTCTCTTTAACCCACGGCATAGCTGATACGATGGACAGTGCAACTTGAAACCGGCAAACATGCGAGGCGTCAAGAGTTTTGCCATGGTTCTTTGTGTAAGAGACTTCTTAAGTCATGCAAAAACCTCGCGACTTATGAATTGCCGCCAGGCGACATCGAAAGAGGGCAAAGATGGTGGTATCGAGCTAATCCAGCCACCTGCGAATTCCAAGCCAGGCGACCGGGTATATTTTGAGGGCAACGAGTTTGCAGGTGAGTGTGACCTCAGCCGTCCGTTGGTGACGTCCGACAATGGTACAGATGCAATGCCGCTTGCCCAATTAAATCCCAAGAAGAAGATTTTCGAAACCATTCAACCTGGTATGCCCATAACGCAACTTTTCGGGTCTTCACTGACTTGGAGGCTTAGGATTCATTACACTAGATTCGAAAGAAGCGGCGTGGGTCAATCCCACTACGAAGAGTGTACATAAAATTCGAACTAAGGAGGGTATATGTGTGGCTCCAACACTGGTTGGTGCATCGTTGTCGTAGAACCCAGGGCGAAATAATGCAACCTGTTTGAACTTGCCCTGACACAATGTGAATTGAAGAGATGATGTTGCAAATCGAATCTATCGGTCGTGTTGCCGTTACATCCCACAAAAATAATATAGAGGTGTCCCAATGATTTATTACTTCTTTTTGACGCTTTTTATGGGTCTCGTTTCGTTGCCAATAAAGATACCCTAGTGAACGACGTTAAAAAATATTGAGGACGATAACCGGCGCTTACCTTGCCCTTGTACGGCTCTGGTTTTCGGAAGCTCTGTACTTTGGCCGCGAAGAGCCCAAGCTGGTGCTTGTCGGTGCAAAATAGCGTTATTTTGGTCGGCAACGGTACTTCCGCTTTGATGTGTGGTGGAATTGGAATGAAGACGGAATGCGAGTACCCCAGCTTCATATTCAGCCGTCGCCCATTGCCGCCATCGGCCGTGCCCCGCGGATCCTCCTCCATCGCCACTCGATACCCCACGCCGACAAGAAATAGCGGGACAGAGAACCCTTCAGTCATGCCTGTCACCGCGTTGGATATCAAAGTGCGCGTCGTCCCCCACATGCGCCGTTGCACCTGGATCTCCGCATCCTCGACAGTCACAAGCATCATTTTTGGGTCAGACAGGTCTATCTTCACGAAGGGGAATAATGAGAGGGTGGTTTTTCCAAGCGGACCCTCGATTGAGAGGGAGGTAGGAGCAACATCGAACTTGACAACTTCGGGGATGGGTATGGGCTTGCTGCCGATGTGAGAGAGATGGAGTTGCGCGCGGGGAGCGGCAGTGAAGGCGCGCCGCGCGACGCTGGCGAGTTGTGATCGGAGTATCATCCCAAGAAAAAGTTAGTGCCAAATCAGGAAGGTCACAAATGTGACCTGTCACCTTTTTGCTCTTTTCCTCTACCCCTAACTTCAAACTCTCGCTCTTCCTCCTTTTGATTCTGGTAATGCTCCCGCGACTAAGTATGTTTTGACACTCCTCCAGCATGGCATATGCATTATCCCTATGCGAACGAGAAAACCCAATTCATATTGTCAGTTGAATTTGTTCTGTTGCCCGTTTGCCATTTTCGCCTTTTGAACAAGTATAGTATAATCTTATTTTCTTTTTGGGTCGCTTTCATTCCTTTTTTGGTTTTCCTCTCCACCATCCCCAGCTCGGCCACCCGTGCCATGCCTACACCGACCATACGAGTGCGTCCTGTAAACGGGGACTCCGCTTAAAAAAACACGCCGTCCAGCAGACCGGGTCTTCTCGCGTTGTTTGTACGGCGTCTTTTCCGAGCTCTGGGTCCCCGCGAACAGAGAATGCGTTGTGCGGTATTTTAATAGCACCCGCACTGTCGGGCCACACGGTGCGGACCGAATATGACGTCGTTCCAAGAAAAAAAAGTCAACTGCAGACAGGCAGTGGACAAGGCACGTCGCCAAATATCAGCGTCATCCATATCTTTGCTCCATCCACACTTACCTCACTGGAGCACCTGCAGTATAAATACTGCCTTTCACATTTCATTCTCCCCACGAACCACGACCTACCTAACGACCTACCCAACACTCCCCGAAGAAAAGAACATATGGCCGGGTACCACCCTCTCCTCTTCACGCTCATCGCGTTGCTCGCCGCAGCTGAATTAGGTTTGGCGCTTTTTTAATTTCTGTTTTTCCGAGTCTGAACAACAGTCTCCAAGGATTATCGGCTTTCTGGGCAAGTAATCCAAACCATGCGGTATATCAGCATCTCTAATGCGTTCCTGATTCGTTACAGGTCCACCAAATCCAGCATGACCCCTCCAGTCGATTCAAGTCCCTGTAAGCATCGTCGAAACATACCCTCGACCTTGCCTCACGAGTTTCCAGAGTTATCTTGTTCCTCTTCAACTCGTGTTGGACCCTCCTGTTTGCCGGCGCCTACGTATTTTGGATCATCGACGGTACGTCTGGTCACCCCATTGTTGCAACCTTTAATAACTTTCTGTTCAGGCGCACTTCACGAGTTTGCGTCGATCGGAAGCTCGGGCATTTGGCTGACAATCACGGCCATTCTATGGGGTGTTGCCGCCGGGTTGTTCCACCCCGTTCGCGGTGGTGGGAATTGCGCTGGTGAACCTGCAATCTCTCCGTATGTTGCTCTTCCTTCGATCAAATATCTGTTTGATTTAATGCTCGCTCCCAGATGCCGTGAAACTCTTGCTCTCGAGGCTATCGGATGGACAGAGATGGGACTATGCATCCTTACTCTGCTTGCCGCTTGCTTCTGGGTCCGGTCTTCCCGTCGCAGCTACGTGAGTCCTACTTTTTGTTGAATTGGCCGCCCCGATTAATATTTTGCAGCGAGGGAGCTACTACGTTTAAGAAATGACGCCACCACGAATATACCCACGACCGAATTTATGTCTACACACAGCACGAACACGCTTACGCCTATAATATAGTACTGCCTCGAACGTTGTCTCTGTATCGATACCTGCTACTTGATGTAATCCCTTGGTCCTTGAATATAAAGTACGATATTGTTTACAAATTGTTCGAAGGAATTTCATTGAATTTTTGCTGAACTAGTACTACATACATCGGCCAAACCGAATTTTCCGCTGCCGTCACGGTGTTTGCGATTTGGATTTCGACCAAGTTCGAGTGATGGGAATTCAAAGTCCGCTTTCAGCTTTGACGTCGCGCACGACTGCGTTCTGTCCTCAAACCTCACCTCAGTCTCTCCCTCTCAACTCTCAATGTCTGTTTGTCCACCTTACGCGCCGTTCTTTGGCTTTGCTGGCGTTGCTTCGGCTGTCAGTCATCCGCTGCTCATTACCGTCTTGCTCTAACCCCTTGCCATTATAGATGGTACTGAGCAGTATGTATTCCAATTTCCGGCAAGTCTGGCATGAAAATTTCTCTCTCTAGCTGTGGGAGCTGCTTTCGGTACTGCCAAGGCCGGCATTGGCATTGCTGGGCTGGGGACATTCAAACCTGAGCTTATTATGAAGGTGCGTCCAGTGCGTCATCATTCGATCCTATCCTGACCTTTCGCGCCGATGGTAGTCTCTCATACCGGTCGTCATGTCCGGTATTATTGCCGTGTACGGCTCGTTGTCTCAGTCCTTATTTCTGGATCACGTTCGTACGCTTGTGGTCTGGCGCACTGGTGCTAAATATCCGCAGTGAAACCAGATAACTACCCGTTATTTGCCGGGTTCGTGCATTTGGGCGCGGGGCTGGCCTGTGGCTGCACAGGCTTGGCTGCGGGGTACGCCATTGGCCTTGTCGGCGATTCTGTGAGTCAACTGTCGCCCGCAATGCCAAGTCTAAACTGTCATCCACAGTGTGTTCGCGCATATGTCCAGGAGCAGAAAGTATTCGTTGGAATGGTTCTGATATTGATCTTTGCAGAGGTTCTTGGACTGTATGGGTGCGTTAATTATTCGCCCGAACGTAACCAGCTACTCAAACTCTCCACCCAGCCTCATTGTAGCCCTAATTATGAACACAAAAGCCACCGCGATAGATTGCTAGCACCGGGACGAGATGTTTTCATACCAATTATACTATTAATTCATCGCGGACAGGCCTCATACTGATACAATCCGATTATTTACATGCGTAACACCCTCCTCTCATGGCGATTTCGACCTGCTGCGGTCACGTTTCGTTGGGACGCGCCGTTTCCGGTCGCGTTCTCTTGACCGCCCTGAAGAATCCGAGCTCGAGCTAGAATCTGAGCCAGACCCAGAACTGGACGAATCGGAATCAGAGTCGGAGTCGGAGTCGGAGGAAGAAGAGCTGTTCGATGGTTATTGGACAGGTATGCGTGGAAGTAGCTTATACACGCACCGTTTGGCCTTCTTGTTCTCCCTTTCTTTTCCCTTTTCCCTCTCCTTTGCTTTTTCCTCCAGAATACGATTCGCTGTGCCGTCCCTGAAATATAGAATCAGCTGTGCATACGAGTAACGGCTGAGTACATACTTTTTCTTGAACTCTTCTGGCACGTCTACCGAAGGTTTTCCCGCGGCTTTGAGCTTGGCCAGAGCACTGGGGTTTTCCAGTTGTTGTGTACGCGAAGGACGAGAAACATATGGCCGTTCAGACTTGCATTCATAGATAAAGTGGCCTTTGGAAACATTAGGGTGCTGCAACCACCATTTGAGCGCAAACTAGCCTGTCTTGAGACATTTCTGGCAAACAGTCGACGCGGTAGCACGGGGCCGGTTGGCTTGTCTGTGTGGGGCGAATTTGCTCATAATAACAGCTGGAGAATGCAACCTCGTTATTGAGTCGATGGATGAAGAGAAAGAGGTCGGAAGCGTTGTTTGTTTCGATTTGTCGGTGCCTGTCTTGAACCTTGAACTTGAACCGCCATTGCCGTGCCGTTCATTTCCCTCTCCCGAACCGTCTTGAACCTTACTTGCTTAGAACCGTCATTGCTGTACCGTTCATTTCCCTCAACTCTAAGTGCTAAGTGCTATCTCGCGTCCCCTGCTGACGGATTACGGTTCTTAGCGTGCTTAGAACATCCGAGGTCTTCTCATCGCTCCAGCTTTAGCCCCGCTACGATCGTGTCTTAGCCTGTGACTTGGCTCCGTCCTTGGTTGCTGCGGTCGAGACTCCGAGCCGTCTTTCTCGCTCGTTCGCGTGGCTGATTGGCTCCGTAGAGCTCCCCCTCGTACTCATTAGGCTGATCTGTGCCGCCACTTGGTACTGGCTGCCGTCTTCTCGACGCTGAATTGCTTGCGATAGTTCAGTGAATGCCGAAATCGAGAACAATATGACGTGTTTTTGCGTCCAATGAGCGTTAGGATCAAGCCCTTGGGGTACCGGATCCGATTTAGAGCACCTAACTGCAAATACGGTGACAGTGGTTGTTTATAAAATGCGTGCTACCCTTCTCAAAGTCCACATTTCCGGTCATGTCCTCTATACCTGAATCTCAGCACTCCCAACTTGTGGTTAACTCGAGTGGCAAGAAGGAAACCTGTGGATCCCTGATTGCTGATTCGTCCGCAATAGCGACTGAGGCCCAGAGATTGAGCCCGACGAGTTTGGCCGCGTTCAAACTCTATCTCATCCTCCTTGTTCCCTCAATGGCCTCGGTTATCGTGGGATATGATATCACTGGTGAGCCAAAATACCTGGAATATCAGCGACGAACTATATGTTTGCTCCAAGTCATGAATTATATCAACGGGATGGAGTAGGTGACCAAATACCGTCATTCCCCCAACTCACATTATTTCTTAGGCCATATTTGAGCTACTTTGATTTGGACGGGCAGGACGGCGGCGGAGGTGTTGGGACTACAACAGGACTAATATTTGGAATGGTAGGTACAGTTCCCTGGACCTTGTTCCTGTAATAATACCTCACTGCGCTCCAGTACACATTAGGTACGGCTACGTACTGTGTTTTGTTCCGACACCTCTAACGTTCATTAATTCAGGAACCTGTGTGGCCGTTTTGGCCGCGGGACCCGTGTCCGACCACTTTGGTCGTCGGGGAGGAATGGTAATTACCCACTTCTAAATTTCTTCACGATCTCACGACTCCCAGTTCGCCGGAAGTTTGTTCTGTATCGTCGGTACGTCCAGGTTCTCTAATTAGTGCCTGCGGACCTCATATTGGCATTTCTAGGCGGGATAGTGGTCACAGTGGCAAAGGATGTGAAGTACCTCAAAGCCGGCAGATTTCTCTTGGGGGTTTCTACGGCTCTTCTACTAGTGGCGGCACCAATGTATTGCGTAGAGATGTCACCTCCCCAGGTTCGACATGCATTCTTCACCGTTACATTGGGCTAATTGCCATTGTAGTGGCGAGGACGATTAACGGGGATGTAAGTGACCAAACCACCCTTCTTAAGTTTAAGTTTTCGAAAAAAACGTCCATTGTAGTTACGCTGGTCAGTGGTCTAGTCCCTATGCTTGTGTACCACTTAACAAGCATTTTTCAGCCGTCGCAATAATTGCAGGTGTCATAAGCGGCGTAGTGACGACAGTAACGGGTCGTTTGACTACCTCAGCCTCCTGGAGGATACCATTTTCCCTCCAGATAATTCCTGCCACTGTCGTTTTCCTCTTCTCGTATCTCATCCCGGAGGTAAGCCTTGCCTATTTCTTCTTCTACATGTATCTCACATAACACAGTCACCGCGCTGGCTCATGTCTGTTGGTCGAAAAGACGAGGCGCGGCTGATTCTTAGTCGATATCACGGTAACGGAGATGATAGCGCTCCTTTAGTTGTCCTCGAGTGCAAAGAGTTCGAAGAATCCATCAAACTCGATGCCTCGAGCAAACCTTGGCAAGTACAGGGATGTTCGGCGTCCACATGGCCTGACGCAACTCCGTCCTTTAGGTGGGACTACGTCGGGCTTTTTAGAACCCGGAGCGACCGATACCGGACATTTATAGTTCTTTTACTGGCGTTTTGCGGACAATGGTCAGGGAGCGGTCTTGGGTACATGAAATCCTCCAATTTCGTCGAGGCAGACTTTGATTTCTGCTTGAAGCTATTTCCTAGTGGTTTTGCTCTCGCGCGACCACATCAGGTAAATTTCTTTCTATATTTGCTGATGGCACTTTTTTGATGTTTTCTTTCAAGCACGCAGAGTTTAAGATTACTCCTGAGCCTGGTGAACTCTATCATAGCGGCTGTCGGGGCGTTATGCGGCGCTTTAATTCTAGATAAAGGTGAGAACGGAACCGATGAGACTGTATGTTCATCTAAATAACGTATGTTCCAGTCGGGAGGCGAACTCTTTGGTTTTGGGGTAATGTTTGTTGCACCGTCGCTCTCATCATCTCTGGAGGATGTACCGCCAAGTGGGGCGGCGGTGGGTATAACCCCGCTGGTTCGAACGCTGCTATCGCCTTCATGTGTGAGTGAGTCCTATGATATCGTAACTCTCCTCATTATCCTCCAGTTTTATTCAGCTTCTTTTATTGTGCGACCTATGTTCCACTCCCTGCCGTCTACGCGTCCGAGTGCATGAGCTTCGAAAATCGGTAAGATGGTGCTGAACTTTTGTTTTCAACTTACGATACTAACTATCCTTCTCAATCAAGGGCAAATGGAGTCGCTCTGTATGATCTCTTTCACTGTTTCATTGCACGGAATATGCTCAACGATTTAAGGTACACTTTCATCGCTTCAGCTGCCTCGCTGGTCAATACCTACGCTACGCCAATTGCGTTGGCAGAAATTAGTTGGAGGCGAGCGTTTCTGCCTGACCTCTCATCGAGTCCTAACGTCGGGTAGACTTTACTTTGTCTTCATCGCTTGGGACGTGTTTGCGTGTGTCCTTATCTGGATCTTTGCCGTGGAGACGTCGGGAAGGACTCTGTAAGCCATCAATACTATTACCTCCCTCATCCTAATTTTGCTGCAGTGAGGAACTCAACGAAATATTTGAGGCTAGCCGTTCATCTATTTCTTGGTACTTCCTAAAGCTTCCCCCAGGATAGGCACCCTGTGAGCGCCTCACGGAAGCCGTACCAGAAGAATCATACTCTCATAAATCTCGCAACAATTAGCGGAAGTAAATAAGTAGTTACAGAACATGTACGCGACAACGGAATTTATTCTGCAGTGCTGACCGCTGACCGCAAAGATCGGCCATCAATCATTGCCGGCTTGGCCCGGGCCTCGGACCGCTGATTTTGTCTGCACGTCCACGTAATTGACGCCCATGATCCGACAAACAAGTCTCTTTCTCGAGTCTCCTCGGCTTGCATGTCTACTTCAACGCACGACGAAATCCTTGTGCGTTTTGGTCTCTTTCCCGGGATTGCGACTCACGGTTGATCACCGTTAGATTCAATTCAGGAAAGAGGTGTTCGAGGAGGGCATCTTGCACGATGGTGACAGCATTGGGACGGATGACGAGACTTTATTGTAAGTCTTTAACTGTGTTATCAAAGGGTTTTTGGAATCCCGTCATGCAGACGGTTTCTACGTGCCCGCAAGTTCAATTTAACACAAGCGAAGACAATGATAATCAATGCGCAAAACTGGCGCAAAACGGTCAACGAGATTGGTCTGGATAAACTGTATTCAGAGATGGACCCATTAGATGTATGCCCATTTCAATCCGACACTCATGAGTCGAGGTATCAACTTTTTTTTTCAGTATCCGGAGCGCAAGGCTGTATTCGATTGCTGGCCGTTGTACTTTCACAAAACGGACAAGGTCGGTCTAATCATCTCGTGGATAGTGTACACTATATAATATCTATTCACCCAAAATAGAAAGGCCGTCCTCTAAATGTGCATACGTTCTCCGGGGTCGATTTTCCGAAGCTCTATAAATCATGCACGCCAGAAAGGCATTGGCAGTCGGTGCTAGTCAACTGCGACTGTTTAACCAGAGAAGTGCTTCCAGCGTGTTCCCGCGCAGCCGGAAGACCGGTGGGGACAGTGCTCGTCATCGTTGATCTCAAAGGCTTCAGGTATGTGTGACTTCTTTTGTTCTTGAACACTATGAGGACGCCATACCACCAGTCTAGGCAAGTTTTGGCAAATGAAGAATTTGGCTCGGGCCTCCTTCCAAATTGTAGGTTCTGCTCGCCGTCCCTTTCTCACTAAACGCCGACTGTTTCTAGTCGCAGGACTATTTTCCAGAAACCATGGGCCAGCTAGCTATTGTCAACGCTCCGTCCTCATTCGCATTTATTTGGTCAATTATTAAACCATGGTTGGCAGCGGAAACCCAGCAAAAATGCGATATTCTTGGAAACGATTACAAGAAAGTACTACTGGACATGGTCGACGCTGATTCCCTGCCTAGTACCCTCGGTGGAAACTGTATGTGCGAAGAAGGGTGCCATCTCAGCTCGGTCGGACCTTGGTTAGACGGAAGAGTCGGGTGGGGTCCCAATTCGAAAGCCGGAACAGCGGTCGCTGAAGCGAAAGACAACATAACTACCGACAATACAACTAAAGACACCCAACAACCTATAACTGTCCGGGCATACCCCACGATACCACTGAAGACGACCAACGACCTGGAAATTTAAACGGTGCACCGACAGGCACGGATCCCTAGACATGAACGGGTTTGATGTGAACGCCAAGCGTAAAGAAAGATCTGTATCGAAATCTGGCAGAGCTGTAGCCCGGGCTGGAAAGGGGGGACCATGAAGGATGGGCATTACCGTGTATTTATATAATTTGTACTTAGAGATGTGCCTGTAAAGAAATCTAGAATCGTGTGCTTGTCAAGAAATTTATCTCATTGGGGTATCACTGGGAGAAAATGGTGGGTATATACTGGCATTACTCGTCGATGAGCTGGCCAGGGATGTAGAATGTAAGGACCCCGCCGGCATCGGCCAGGTCCCCTACATAGACGTACAAAATCATGCAGTGATTTTGACAGATGCCTGTGGTAGTTAGATTAAGGCTAGGAAGAGGACAAGACGCGTACACGCAATGGTTGTGGTAGACACGACATGACTGTTCAGGAATTTGAAAAAGCTTCTAGTCGACACAAGGACCGAGAAGAGCTCATCGGGGTCGCGGGGGTCTGGTTCCGGATCTTGAGAGCTCGTCGCGGCTGGATGAGCGGGTAAGGGAAAGACGATGCATGTCTGCAGCCGAATTACCTTTGTTAGTATTTTTGCAATTTTTCCATTCAGTGTCAACAGTGACAGTATCCGTGCGGATGGAGAGTTGCAGACGACCGTTATTGTTCGCGCGTACTGCAAGGAAGTCGGACATCGGCCGGAGACGCTCGACGATCGGTCGCAGCTTCTGTAGGGGAGGCAGGATGATGTGAACCTACCATGTTGTGAGTTATGAGGAATCACGGGAAGAGAGTACGCACATCCGGCTCTGGGCACATTGGCTCTTTGAGGTTTGCGACGTCTGCTGGCTTCATCACCTCGATCTTAACATCATGCGCGACGCGCACTTTGCGCCCCTGCCGGGTCATTCCACTGATCTCGAAGCTGAGCACTGCCTGGTCGTTCTTCTTCGCCAGTTTCATTACGATTTCTTCTGTCTCGTACGCGGATTTGGAGGATGTCGACGCGGATTTCAGCGTGGCAAGGAGAGCCTCTGAGGACAATGCCATGGTGATTACATTTGAAGCGTTCGACTGGATTCGATAGGACGTGAAAAGGGAGTCCACTTTGATCTGACTTGAAATAACGCGTCAGTGTGTTGAATGTGAGCCGGAGCACTGTACTCACGACCAAACTTGAATACCCCCTTCGTTAGCCTCGCTGTTGCATATTATGCACATCACTTCCTCGCTGAATTTTATAATACATTTTTTCTGAAGTTTCTCGATAGCCTGGATGATTCCTGAGAGGTAAACAAGTCAAACTGGAGCTGATCTTTTTGGGTAGCATCGATCCTCACGGAAAAAGGTGTTCACATTCTCGATAGAAGCGCGGAACCTCATATAGGAGTTTTTTTGCGACTTTCTCTGCAGACACGAGGTTGAGAGCCGTGGACGATCAGAGACGCGTCTCGCCGTGGGGCAAATGAAAGGAGCAAGAAAGGAGCGGCAATTTGCAAAACGTGACCGTGGCTCGAAAGGGAATCTCATTGAATTCTGCTCGTTGCTACCATGTCCTCAAAGCATGTCCTTCCCCGTGCCCTCCAAACCCCCGGCATAAAGAAGCTAACTGGAAAGAGGATTGTTCTGGCTTCCGCCAGCCCCCGCAGGAAAGACATTCTCAGCGTCTTTGTAGGTCGCCTTCTTTGCGTCGACTGCTAACAGCTATCCTTCCAGGGCATTGCGCCAGACATCATTCCTTCCACATTCGAGGAGGATCTCCCGGTCAGCTCATTTGAAAACATACACGAATACCCAGTCGCGACTGCAACCCAGAAGGCAGTAGAGGTGTATGAACGGCTGGTGGTAACTAGGACCGTCCTGAGCTAAGATCTCTTCTAAATACGGTGCAGCAAAGCGATCCAGACAATGCCCCGGACTTGGTAATTGCAGGTAGGATTTCATTCATCCTGGAGATCATGCCTCCAATTCAATTGTACAGCGGACACTGTGGTTCTAACTCACGCCTTGCCGTCGACGACACAAACTTCCTTTGAAATCCTCCCGGAAACGAATCAAGAGCTTCTCGAGAAACCAGGTTCTAAGGAGGAGAATTTCCGTATGCTCTTGGATCTCAACGGCGGTGTCTGCGAAGTGGTGACCGGCGTCGTTGTCGGTCAGTGTTTTCAACCTTTCCATGTCTGACCTCTCACACTTGAGCACTGACAGTATACCCCATCCTGACGGCGCCTGGATATATGTTAAGGTGATTACCTGGAATTCTTTCAACGGTAAATAATTTATAAAACCCCGGCATCAGATCAATAGATGAGCGGTCGCTGGTGTACTTTGCGGACAATCCACGCGAGCTGATCGAGGCGTACGTCGAAAGCGGAGAGGGCTTAACTGTGGCCGGGGGCTTTGCCATTCAGGTATTTATCTGGTTGGATTCATCACTTTTTTCTTCTCACATTATTTGACTAGGGTCGTGGAGGTGCCTTGGTTCGGAAAGTGGATGGGGACTACAACAATGTTGTCGGTTTTCCTGCTGCTTCCTTTTTCCGACTTCTAGATTTGTTAGTAGAAGAAGACGAGGACTTTCTGGAGATTTAAATCTGTGTACATCATTTTACACATGCGATTTAATCATCTGGGCGTGCCTTCAATTTTCAGCACTGCGATGGTCGACCGTTTTCCGAAATGTGATGAAACGACTCAAGACGGCCAGGGTCTTCACAACGTGGAAGATCTAGAAATTTCAAAGGTGACGAATGATGGTGCACGGACCAAGGGGGCGCTTACGCACGGCTCCTCAAAACAGAGTAAGTTATAATGATTAAAAGGATTATCCCTGGGTTAGAAAGGTTTGCACCGGTAGAGTCGCAGGATGAGACAGTAGCCGCAACGGAAGATGGTGGATCGTCAACATGGGAGATCGACGAGAGATTTTATTCGGAGCTGCTCCGCATTCGCTGTGGGCACTTCGTTAATTTGACGCGTCACGGTGGCGATCGCGTGATTGCGTGACGCATTTCACGTGCGTTGTGACACACCGTCTCAACCGCCATGTTCACTACGGAGCGTAGTCTGTTGAACCCGAAATTTGAGGGCTACAAACTGGATGCGATAGACCAGGATGACTGCGTTGTGCGACATAATCTCCAATACACAATCACACAGGCTACTGTGTCGACGCATTCACCCTTATCCTTCCATGAAGTTCAGAGCCGGATAACGCACAATCACCTCTCGGTTGCACCCAACGGCTCAAGGGCTGTTTATGTCGATGCCCAGTACAGGGTTGTTTTGGTTGAACTGCATCCGGTGAGTCAGGGCCGACTAAATTCCTTCATTCGACTCATTCATCTTTAGAAAACCTACAGTCCGTCGTTTAGAGCCGTGTACGAGTTGTCCCAGCCAATACAGTCTCAGAATGCCATCCCACATCGTGAATATCCATCAGTCGCATTTTTATCATCTTCAGAAATCTTTGTTTCTGATGGCTCTGGGTTGCTGTATATCTTGCGAGACTCGGGGCCAAGCGCCTCTTTTCAACTTCTTGGGATGTACGAATTACACCAGTCCACGCCATTCAGGATCCATTCAATTACGACGATTCTCTCGAATCAAGCGATTGTTATACTCTCCTCGAGAAACTACGCGGCTTCCAGCGTTCCAAAGCGTCAAAAGAATGTCGATTTCGATATTTGGGCCGCGAAATTTAATCTCCCCCTCGAGGCCTCCTCAGACGGCGCTGTTCAGGCGCTGAATATAGCATGGCAGTGGCGAGGCCATGCCGTGCCCATTCACGTTGGCTACGATGAATCTCGGCGAGTATTCATGTTGCTGGGTGATTCTGTTTATGGCCAAGTGGAAGCACCTGTAGTGACTCCATACAACCCTTCCGCTGACGAAATTGCTCCCATTCCTCGGCTGAACGAAAATTTGGATGCCGCGACACTTGGATCATTGAAGCCACCTCCCTACTCTTGGACACAGACATCAGACTCGGTTACCGTCGCCTTCCCGCTTCCGTCCACTACCTCCAAAACCAATATCAAAGTCATGTTTTCCCAGCAGAGCTTGACCCTTCATGTCGAGAGTAATATCGCTCCCGACATCCCTCTCCCCCATTACTCTTCAAACCGGCTGTGGGGTGGTATATCCGTCTCTTCCAGTATGTGGACGTGGGATCGTGAAGGCGAGCACCACGTCGGCTTACTGACTCTTCATCTCGACAAGCAACATGAAGGGACTAGATGGTCCCATGTTTTTGCTGCTTCTGGAACCTCTGCAGAGGAACCAGAAGTCCCTGAAACCCTGGATCCATCAGAATTATGGAATATCCGCGAATCCCTCGAAAAATATACAGCCGCTCTACGCAGCGGCGAAGACGCGAGCGGATTAGGTCTCGGAAGCGATCTGCCTAGTTTAGCGAAGGGAGAAATGGACGACGAAGTCGATAATTCCATTGGTCGAGCTGCACATTTGACATGGATTGGGCAAGACGGATCAGTTCCCAACTGGGCGTCGCGGAGCACCGATCTACCAAACCGACTGCTCTCCACTGAATTACCTGGCAGTGGCTTTGGTAGTTCCTTTATCGTTAAGAATGGCTATGATGGGACCGTTTTCTCGCTGGAGCCTGCTTCCAGCCCCGACCAACCTCCGAAATGGGTGCACACTTCCACCTTCTCCGCCCTCTCATTCGTGTTGGCGTCGAAGACGGACACTCGTTTCACATACCACATACCCTCAAAGGCAGTTTTTGCTTTCGAAAACGGGATGCGAGATCGCGCAGGCAACGTTTATATCTACCGTGCAGCACCACCGAACGAAATATGGGCGAAGCAAGCGGTACTGAGGGTCGGGCAGGAAGGTTCGTTGTTGGGAGTAGGCGCCGTTGAAACTGAGAAGGAAACTGTGCTGCTCTGCTTGACGGAGAGGGAACTCATTCTGATTAGTAGCATTCAGTGTTAAAAAGACAAGGAGATGAGATTGTTGTATCAATGCCTAGCTACAGCAAACAGGCCGAAAATGTATGTATGATACGGGACCGTCCAATGAAAATCGTTGCGTGCATACTTACAAGCTGGGGAATACAAGGCAGGATATCAAGAGACCATAATTAGAATGAAATGAAAATAACCGAGGAAGTAGCGCAATTACAAGAAGGAACGAAAATACAGCCCTAAATTGGATGTGGGGCATCGCCTGCCGGAGGCGAGGTAAGCTGCTCTACTGGTGGCACCTTCGCATCACCGTTCACCATTTGCTTCGGCGGCTCTTCTGGCGTCGGAGAGGTCGGAACTTCATGTGCAGCGTCTTGCGGGGTTTACTGTCGACATCCTCATCTATATCGTGACCCTCAACATCCTTCTCGTACTCGTCCAGCTGGGCTTGAAGTTTGTGCATTGGATCCGCCGAGTCGTCGTCTCTGCCGAGGATGGTCTCCTTGAAATAAGAGCGGCCGCCCTCGAAATCCTCCTCGCCACTCTCCTCGTCGGAATCGTCGTTTCCGAACATCAAGGGACCTGAGTCACCCATGATTGCAGAGCCAGGATGGAATGAGATGCCACCAGTACTGCCCAGCACCCTAGCGAATTGGCCCAGCCCACCAGTGCCAAATCCCAGTCCGGGCATATCATCCCCAGATGATTGCTCCTGCCGCGCCCGGTCCCGTGCTTCTTGCGCCTCCCTCCGCACCTTGAATGACATCAAACGGCTCTGTGCGTAGAGTTGCGGCAGAGCACTCGGCGTTTTATACCCGTATTCGTTCTTCACCCGGTCAGTGACCCATGAAGCCCATTCCTCCTTTGTACGGCCGTGTAGAAGGGCGACGATGAGAATGGTCATGTTGTCGCATCCAATGCCAGCTCCAGAGGATGTGTCTGGTGCCAAGCAATGTTCGCACATCATCTCCCCGATTTCCGTAAGGTCCTTGCCCTCTGAGATCTGGTACCGGATGAAGTTTACGACTTGTTGCGACGACAGGCAATCCCAGATTCCTATCGGGTCTTTAACAACTGACAAAGATAGCAAAGGGCCCGCACGCACCATCGCAAGCCAAGACGAGAAATTCATCCTCGTCGGTGATTTCATGGCACGTAACATCGGGATCCGCAGTAATTATCTGCTTTTCAGGAGTCATGTTGTAGTTTTTCTTGAACTCAAAATCACCGAGCGCCCGGGATAAAGCGAGATTGCCTACATAACTCATCAGCGTTGCATCAGACAGAAAGGGTAAAACACACCATTGACACGGCCAAACTCGATGTAACCGCCGGCACCGGATATACGAGTTTTCTCGACTGAGTTTTCTAGTTAAGAACAGATCTGGAGGAAAGAGGTTGCGAGCGGACCTTCATTCGAGGGCTTGTGATCAAAGCTGAGAGGCTTCACCTCACCCTTAACGCTGATGACGGACCTCGAATCGCCAGCATTAGCCTGGAAGCGGTCAGAACCCCCCAACTCCCAGCAGAAAAACGTATAGACGCACGACATATATCTTATCCTTCGTCACCAACGCTGCAACAGCAGTGCAGCCTGAGGGATCCCGAGTATGTGCCGGATCTAATAATGCAGCGCGATGCTTGAGATCAGTGGAGAAAAAGACCGGCGTCGGCACTGACTAGCCAGCAGATCCTCGTCGGTGCCCAGGAACGCGCGTTTCAGGGCCTCGTCGTACTGACTCTCCTTATACGACTCCTCAGTGACTAATCGTTTGTGGACATTTTGGCCGGCGAATTTGGCGACCGTGCCACCTGTGGGGCAGCATGAGGACGATGCATGGAGCGATAAAAATACAATCGACGCACCACCGTGACCGTCGTATACTGCGAAAAAAGTGTTGCTGTCGTCTTTCCCCCCATCGAGGTCCAGCACAATCGCATGGGCATCCTCCATCGCTACAGAGAGGCGGTGGTGTCAGAACGACGTACTGGGTGCTGCGGGTGCAACAAACATGGCAGTCGACTCACTGATTCTCCAGCCCTGCATCTCCGTGACTGCGTAGTGGAAGCGAGCATTGCCGCCTGCTTCTGAAAATTTCTGGGTGGCTGCAGATAACAGTTAAAAAACGTATCCAGAAGGATAGAAGTATATAAGCGAACCTGGGGAAGAGAGAGTTTGACCCTGAGGTTCCCGACAAATGAGTTGTGGCTCCAGGGACAAGTACACGAGAAGTCTTACCATTATTACTAGCTCCTGTGGTCAAAAGAGAGCACAAAGAGGTGAGGAGGTCGTGGTGGCCGTAGATGAAGAGATGAGGGAAGAAAAGGCGGTCGTGTGGGGAGGCTGTTAGAGTTTGAGGCACAAGTTCGCCGAGTCAAGCTCGCTCTTTGCCGGTAATGTTCTCACGCCGAAAATAGCCCAACGCCTCATTCGTTTGCAGGGCCGAAACGCTCGTTTCTTGGTTATTTATTTCCGAGATTCTCTACATATGGCCCGCCATGTCGGCTTTAGTCGTACCTCAGTGACGTATCTCACATAGGCGTGGTTCACAATCATAACAATCATAACAAGACATAAATTGCATTCATATACATTCTCGTAAAAAACTAGTACAATTCATTCCGCTTGTTCTTCAGCATCTGGGAATACACGCGAGGATTTTCTTGCTCAAAGACTTCCGTAATTTCCTCGAGCGTCAATCCTTTTGTCTCGACCACGAAGAAATAGATTATAATCCATTCGAATATGTCCCAGCACATGTATACCAGGTAAACTGCGAATCATCAGCAGCTAATTAATCTCGAATGAACGGCACATACTCTTCCAGTTTAGTGCTGCAATGGCGCTTGGCATCCTGTGCAATTTCGTGTGTCAATTGCGACACTGTGAGACAGCGCGAATAAAAGATAAACATACCCAAAAGTTGTGATCAGTGTGGCCGACTGAGAGCAGATTCCCAGGAACGCGAGCCCTTGGCGCGGACCTCAAAGGGCCTACAGAGATCAGTTGTGCCCGTCAAATAAGCGAAATGCCCACGCACAAAACTTCGGTGGGATATAGCGCTTGCCTACAGAAATGTAGCCTCAGTTCGTAAGTAAATCAGAGCGTCGCGATCCGCACATTGCCGTTAGCCGAAAGAAAAGACGATCATGAACAAATAGATAAATGCAATCCCTGCACTGGCACGGGCGCCAGTACCAGGATCGCTGAGTAGCGCTGCGCACCGTTGTCAGCGTTGTACATCTAGGGCGGGGGCAACATACCCGAGACAATCGCAAGTATCACGACAAGCGCCCCCGTCCCGATTAGCAGATTGCTCCGTCTACCCGTACGGTCGACCAGGAACGACCCGAAAAGGGCTACAAAACGCGTCAAAGCTTTCTCACTCAAGCCGAGCTATCAGACTTGCCTCCCATGCTAAGAAACGTGAATCAAGACATGCATCGTGAAATATTTTGGAAGAACCTACTAAGATGTAACCGAGTTGACAAATTTAAAACAAGTTGCTTGTGCTGCGATAAAATGCCTGGTGTCGTGTTTACATTAGCCCAGCACATTAAAACAGAGAGACAATCCTTACCTGCATTCTTCAAAAGAATCGGCAAGAAGTACGTGATCAACCCGTTGCCCGAAAGCTGCCCGAAAAAGCCTGGACACCAAGAGTAAGGATTTTTAAAAAAGTAGCTCAGAAAAAGGGAGAAAGCCATACCAATGATGATGACCATGAATGTGCGCCCACGGTCGCTGCGCGTGCGGAACAAGGGACGGAAGTCCCACCATTTCTCTGGAGTGAGTAATTCGTATCAGCGCGCCTTTTGGTTTGAACGTGGAAACCCACTGTCCGCGCCGTTAAGGGCAATCGTCTCCTCAATCTCCTCAATCTCGAGCGAGACGAGAGGTGAGTTAGGGTCGCCATTGCTGGAGTGGAAACGCGCAAGGATTTGGCGCGCCTGTTCCGGTTTACCGCGGGTGTAGAGCCAGCGTGGGCTGGGTGTCTATTCAGTTGAGTTTCCACATCAACGACACGTGCAAACGTACGACTCGGGGCAAAAAAAGATGAATAAAAAGTTGAGAGCTGCAGGAACGACCTGCGGGGAAGTCTCCAGGACATTTCCGAATATTGTACAGAGAACGAACCTGGACGAAGAGCGGTAACCTATCGGAAGAAGTTAGATAGGCGAAATATCCGAGCAAAATATGTTTTTACCTCCAACTCCACTCACTTTGGAAGTTGCCAGTGGACACCATCATGCCCGTCGCTGTCATCTATCGCAGCCAGCTTCAGGATAGTTTAGGCACTTTAGTAGCAGGAAAGATTACCTGGCCGACATAGTAGCTGCAATCCAATGTTAAAATTCAGGAGCCGAGGGCTAAGGACGGTCACGCACAAGGAATTTAGGAACCCCAGATATGCGCCGCGCGTCTGCGGCGGGGTGATTTCTGCTAGGTAGGACTTTGCGGCCGCGCCGCCGATGCCCGATCCAAAGCCTGGGGTGGTCTTGGTCAGAATACCGAATCAATTGCTGTAGACGTCATCATCCCACCGGTCAAGAATCTCCCGCCGAGGAACTTGGACTTCGTGTCCGCCATCGCGGTAATGATGGCGCCAATACTGCATACGGATTAATTCAGCCCACGACCTAAATTCAAGCGGGAGTCAACGCACACCAACAATGCGTTTCCTATGAACATTCCGAAACGACGGCCAAATCGGTCCGGCACGTATGCTGCACGAACCCATAATTAGTCCGCGTTCAATTGTCATTGGTACCCTGGACCGAAACGCACAAGCGGGGATGGTTCCACTGCGGGTCCGAATTAATAAATAACACGGCAAATTGTGGGCGCGCGCGCGCTCACCAGAATGAACCGCTAAAAGATGGGGTAGCAAGGTCAGCCTAATACAAATCGACAGGGAAGGAGCGCACACAGTAAAGATCCCGAATACAATTCTAAAAGTTGCAAAGCGGTTATCAATACGGCCCAGGGTAAATTATGCGGAGTCCTTACCCTGTCTTGCTCCCCGAGCCCGTCATGCCGAAATAAGTCTGATACCTACCAGGACATGGAACACTCTGTCATGGAACTCAGAACCACAGAACCGAGGTCCACGTACTGCTTCATCGCGTTAATGCCGCTCATCACCTGCAAAGAAAGAGCCTTTAGCACGGCGAACGCGCGAAGGTTGAACAATTACGCACGGTGCCGTCAAATCCCGAGTCTCCCGCACAGAAGCACACAACGAGGGTAACCAGGTACATCTGCGTGCCCCTGCTTTAGAAAAAGGTTAAACGAACGAATGGAAGGGAATACACACCTGAAATGCGCGAGAGCTCCAGGTCGCGACGCCTGGATCGATTGCGAGCGCGGCATCTAGAGCAGCCTTCTGTTCTGCTGGGGTCCTTCGTGTTTTGGATTTAGCTTTAGCATCCTCGATCTGGACGTCCGATGGGGCCTTTTCGTTGTCGCTGTCACGGTCCATAGTTGTGCACAATACTGGCAGTGGTGGGGAGCGAACAGCCACAAAAAGCTAAATGGTGCACGGTTGGACTACTTGTTATAAGCGGCAGCAATAGATTAGTTTGAAGTTTAGATCATGCGTTCATCTGCCAAGCCTTGGACCAGGTAAGTCATATGACGGCAAGCGATGCAGAAAGTCCGGGGAAGTAGAGAAAGCCCAAAGGGAGCGTCGCGTGCCAGGGCCATTGATCGCAATGGTTTTCAATTGGAAAGTGCTTTTAGATGCCAAGTATGCTTGAGAGGTAATTGAGCTGAGTAGGAGGATTCTACCGCGCTTGAATTCGATGCATAGTGATGGGATTCATGAAAGAAGTATGCTTGAATAATTGGGTCGGCGAGATGAGTCGAAGCCCAAACTTCGAAGACCGTTCAAACGTTCAAGACCTGTTCAAAACGCGTTTTCAAAATTTCAATCCAGACAGACTTGCGGACAGATATCGGCGGAATGGTCGGGCCAGGTCGGACCGTTGTATTGGATCTTACTCGACTATCAGCAGGCACATCAGACGGTCTACATTTTATGGCAGAGACGGATACTGATGGATATGTATCCAGAGTCTCCGCAGTTGCCCTTGCGTTGGAAATACCATAAACCCGGCCCACCGTGTCAGACCGTGCCTCGAAAGAGGCGGCCGGTGTTGCAAAACGCGATACGAGGTGACTAGAGTTGACTGGATGAGGCAAGAGAGCAACTTGGTATCAGCAATACGATCAATGATCACCGTCTTCGGACGGATCGCAGGGAAAAATCTAAGTAGGGAAGACCCGAACAAGTAGACGGGTCCCAGATCTCCGTATCTTACTGTAACTCCATTCATACACCTTCTACTAATATTTTCATTACAGCGTCCCATTGAGGAGAAGCTCGGTTTTTGTCAAGTGGACACGTAGGGACAATATTTTTCTCCGGCTACTATTACGCCCAATGGGTCGGGATTTGCACAATGGGTCTGGATTTCGCATTTTTGTCTTTCATTTCTTCCTCTTTTCCTCCGGAGTTTTTCGGGATAGTTACATGTACATGTTGGCTATGGATATATGAAATAACTAAGGGATACGAAGAGGGAAAGCTAATGAGAAAGGGTTGCCGGTCCATCAAGTCAAGGGCTATTTTAGGAATTGCCTTCGTTCTGAGTCGCGGTCGCCTCCCCAGTACTCGATAAAATTCAAGCACACTTTCAGGTCCAATTGAATACTTTCTGCCTCTTTTCATTTTTCTCTGCGGGACGAGTTCTGTGTGCTGTTGGGAAAAGTTCGTCCCGTCACGGAATGTCACAGATGATCGCGGCTGTGAATTTGTCACGTACTGTCACACTTGGTCTCACCGGAAAAAAAATGTAGAGGCAGAAAGTATTCAATTGGACCTGAAATGTGCTTGTTTTGGCCCGCGAGGTGCTGGGACCCAAATTATCAACCATACGTCAGTGAATAAATTGGGCGGTACGCACGCCAGGCACATCGAGCACGTAGAAGCTCCCGTCACCGAGGTGGTCGTGTGCCTTGAACCCACCGATCTTAAGCGCAGAGTCAAAGGCGAGCGGCGCCAGCTTCCGTCCGCTGACCAAAAATCAATAAACTGGAGTAGGTTCAGAGTGGTAATGTAACGAACACCAAATCACTCTCGACTAGTGTACTCTTTGGATTCATGGCTGGCTGTCACCATCGACCTACCGAATACGAACTCCGTCGGGGCGGGAAACTTTGACATGTCACCTAATTCTCGGATGCTCCACGCAAACGCTTTCCTCATAATTGAACACACTCACCAGTGTGGTCAAAATGGGCGTGGCTGCCCACCAAAACGTCGGCTGTGTCCTCTCTTCACTGAGAAACCAACCTCCAAATAATAGCACTGATGCTGCCCAAATCCACCTCATCATCGACCAGCTGTTCGACAATGTCGCGGTCGACCGGCATGGCTCCAAGGCCCGCCTTGGCCGCCTGCGCGATCGGTGGCACTGCGTTCTCTATATCCTTGTGCGGGCCGAGGTCGAACATGAGGCGCCGCCCCGTCGCAGCATGCTCGACGAGGAACGCGAAGGCGGGGCAGTGGAGGACTTCGCGACCCGCAGGTACGGGCAACATGAATCCCCTGCGGGCACTATTAACGACGGCGCGCGAGGAAGAGACAACATCGAATGCCTTCAGCGACACAGTGGCCTCAGAGGCAGGAGTGGCCAGCTCATGGAACGGCGCGGGCATCATAGACGAAGGAAATGGGTCGATGGACTCATAGAGTGAGAGAGTCCAAGCTTTAACGGAAAAACGGATAAGAAATAGGGGCCATCGCATCGCTGATACGTTCCGACGGGAGTTCCGGTGGCTTTTCCGCACACTTGAGTTTGACTTCAGCAAGTATTTTTCAACTCCTGCCTCCAAGCGAAATCTTCTGAAACTCAAAACCGTTTTCTATTGTTCACGACCGCAAGTCCAGGGCGCGACCCCGAGCGGTGGACACAAGCGTGCGCCGGCGCCGGACACCGCAGAATTCTATCCCTCAAGCCACTTGGACATTTTAATGGTGTATTGCCATTCCTCCGAGTTCAACCGAACGATACACAATTTTGTGCAAGTACTGTCTTGCGCAAGTACTACCGACAACTTGAAAGTCCCCAATATTAATAGTCCGATCACATCCTCCATCTTCTGTCTGGCGCCGGCTGTCATCCGTCCTTGGTTCGCGATGCGAGTTTCGGCGCTCACGAAACTGCCTCCAAATTAAATAACCACCCAATCCCCCAGCCAGTTTTTTGATATATCCCCCATCCTAAATCGAAGGAAGGCCCGACGAGATGCGCTGAACTGTGAACAATAAACGCCGGTAAGCGCTGCCGTCGTGAAGTCGTCGTGCTCCCCACCGTCATATTTACAAACAAATAAATAAGTGAGTGGGTATTTTTATTTTATCTTATATCAAGTCGAGTCACGACAGCCGCTGTCACGACGCTGAGCAAAATACCACGACCGAATCTGATTTGAGGTCTTATAATACTAATAGAGAGTCCGATAAGCAGAAATAACCTCGGCGCATCAACCATCGCATCAATGATCGGGTGTCGTGATCGACGTTGATCGGCAGTAACTTTTTTTCCCTTCCCTTCTGTTCACAATTCCAAATTGATTTCATGACGCGATTTATCTGCGTACATACGGAGGACTACAGATGGTGTACTCGAGGAGGAGGAGTAGGATGTATGTAGTTACAAGTACAAGCACTTTAAGGTACTGTAAATTAAACAAGAGAGACAGATAATTTAACGTAATTTAAATGGGCGTGGTGGTGGTGGTAGTACACTGTGATTCGGTTTCGAGTTTGAATAGATAGTGGGTAGGGCAACTGTACGAACATTGCACGGGAGGCACATATAGGCACGCGGGTGTACGGCATGCCGAGCTGAATTAGACTAAGACAGATGGAGAGATAAATGCAAGTCTAAATGTCGTCTAGCATGGAGACGCGAATGGGATGGGCACGGGCGGCGAGGGCGCGATCGCAACCGGGGAGCTGGAGATGCCTGTGCCCATGCGCGCGCGCGAGTACTGCGCTGGGCTGGCGGCGAGGCACACATGGCGGACACCATTCGGGAGGCGGCACGCGCGCGAGCACCAGGCAACGCCGCAGCGGGCGCATACGGGGAAGTTGGTGCCTGGGGTGCGGCAGGTCGCGCAGAGAACACGATTACTGCAGAGACGCGAGCGGCGCTCGAGGGACGCGAGGGTGGGCGGAGTGGGGTCGCGTGCCAACGAGTTAACTGGACGCGGGGTGGCGTAGTCTGTGTCAAAGTCGAGGAGGGGCGCGGAGTCGGGGGAGGGTGGGACGCGGTCTGCAAAGGAGGAGGACGCGGTGCGGCTGATGGAGGGGATGGTAAGCGCGCGCTCGGGGAGTGGCGGGACAACAGTCGGACGCCGGCGTCGGACCGGAGTCACGAAAAACTGGAGGGCGGCGTGGGCATCGCCTGTAGGAGAAAAGGCGCCCGAGACAGAGTTGGTGCCCTTGCGGACGGTGAGGTAGACGGACGCCGGGTCTGTTTTGGTGGGGAGGTCCAGTGTTATTTTTGACGACGATGAGACTAAGGACGACGACGTTCTGCACCGGCGCAGACGCGGAAGAGCAACGATGGATTCTGGGGGGGAATGAAGGGGACTAGACTCTGTGGACATGGGTGGTGGTGGTAAGAAGTAAAGAGACTCCAACCAGAAAAACAACTGAAATCCCATTTAGGAAACCCGCTCAATTTGATCCTCCGACACTGCATGGCGTCGCTTACCAGGGCGCTGTTCTCTCGGGACCGCGAATCACTTTCCCTTCTAGAACCTTCACCTCCATTCCTGCTGGAGTCCCTCTAGACCCTCTGGCACAAAAAACCAATGCCTTGTGCATACCTCCGATACTCTGGTCCTGGAATGCTCCACGGAGTCATTTGGCGCTTGGCACACGACCAAAAAATATCCGCCAAAACATTGGTTCGAGATAGCAGGAATATGTGGCGGAAATTGAACGCTCAAGCTTTCGAGGAAGATATCGGTTGCACCCGCTCATGTGCGGGTCGGACCGAGCCAGTTAATGTATTGTGGCCCCGTAGCTCCGCATTTGAGCTAGTACAATTTGAAGGACTATGCACTGCCAACTTATCTGGGGTTGCGTTCCCTTCTGGCTGCACATCCGCAACGAAGAATACCTACTCTCCGACAGGTCGCCGAACAGCTGGCTCGAGATGTCTAGCGGAACTTGCTTCAACCTTTCGAGAAGATATCGGTTGCGTCCGGCATATCAAATCTTGCTAAAAACAAGTCACTGGAAGAGGAGATATGATCCTCTTCTTTTACTCCGTATCCACTCAATAGTCAGACTTGGCTGTTTGAGGATTAATCTCAGCTAAAACTGCACTGTTAATTCATTTCTCGGCTACACTTGACTGTCGCAATTACATACATCGAAACAAGCATGGCCTCTCCGCACGTCCAAAATATCGACCCTCCGACAGGCCGCCAAAAGGTGGGTTTGGGATAGCGGGACTAATTTGCTGAAAGGTAAAGGACGGCATCGACCTCGGTGCTACCTCCGATATCAAGCAATGAATAGAGCCTCAATATTAGTCTCGTGCCGGTACTCTCGGGTGTTCGATTATGGGCATTGACAATTGTCAACCACTCTTACTTCGGTTCTCCATGACGCCTGCTGGTGTACCCGATAAGACGCGTCCACGCGAGAGGTTTGACGTGTGCACTGCCACGGACAACATTCAACATTGATTTTACCTCGGTCGCGGATTCCCCGCAATGCGCAATTAATGACACGTTGCATTGTACAAGAAACGACGCCCAGGGTTGCAACAAGCGCTTAGACTGAGGTACGCCCGGAACCGAACTCAGCGGAATGTACGAGCTCCGCGAAGATCTCTCCGAAATATTCTGGTCATCATGAAACCGTATATGTACGTATGTCGACAATTGCATACAAAACCATGGCCGAAATCTTCGGACGAGGAGGACTATTGTTTCTTGAACGCACAGTCATCCTGACTCGACTTCTTCCCCGCATCGGAATCTGGATGATTCGGACTGCGTTTTGCTTCGGGCCCGCTCTTTTTCGAACTCGGATAACGTCAATTTTTTTTTTGCCAGCTAGATTGTCGATGAGCACGCACACTGCTGGGCAAGTTGAATGCTTCATTCCTGCAATCTTTCAAGTAGCGTCAATTAAGTTAGAGATCTCGTCATCTTTATTCTCATAGTATTGTTGTATTCTCATCTCAATAGGCGGTGTACCGCTACATATGTATTGTGTACATTTTTTGGGGGCTTCTGGTTTGGTGAATAAACTTGCATTTGCACCTGTCCTTGCGGAGAAACCGGGTCATCTGTCCCTATCCGTTCCTAGCCTATTGCAGCCGTTACATTGCGTCTCCCCACTGTCTGGCTCCGGTCAAGCCGACAGACCTTCAAGTGCTCGTAGTCTCTCGGTCATCCGACTTCAAGCTTCCAAAACGTCTCTATCACGTTCTTCGTCGAATCTTCAAGGTCGTTTCACGACAAGTTCAACTGACAAGAGTCAAGACTCTGGCTGTACATACATACGGCCAATATTACGACGCGTTTTTCTCAAGATGAAGAGACTCCAATTTCTCCTATCGACGTGCCATTTTCTCCTGAACAAGCCTCAAAAGATTCCAGCCTTCCCGCATGCCTACTTGATCATTCCGTGCTTCATTCAATTACCGCTCGCACATTCATGCCAGACACTTTGCACTGCCGGAGGAAACCCCTTTATTTAATGCGACGGAGGCTGACGCGGTCACGCACAAGCAAACTCAGGAAATGTATAAATACCCCGGCATCTTCCGTCTAGCAGTATCTCTCTCTCTTCCCTACTCCCATGTCCTCCCTCCTCCCTCCTCCCTCCCTCCTCTCTTTTCGCCTCCTCGCCTCCTCGCCTTCTCTCGTCTCCTCATCTCCTCGCCTTCGGGCCTCCTCGCCTTTGCGCGTTCCACTCCTTCCGTCCCTGGCTCGCCACCGTGACCATCTCGCCTAGTACGTATGCCCCCCATTGTCCACGACACCATTCCTTACCCCGGCTTTTCTTCCAGTGCCGCCGCGGTCGCAAGATACCCGCACGTACTAGGCCGCCTAGCTGCTCGGTATCCGTAGTATGTATCTCCCTTCTCGCCGTTGCATACAGTGGCTGACGTCGTCCCTCAGGTCGTCCTCCAACTCGCCCGCCCCCTCCCGCCGACACCGCCCTCCGTTGAGCTCCCCGGCAACGCCAACGACGAGAACAAGCCCAAGGACGATCGAGATATGTCCGGTACGCACAAGACGGATCGGCAGCTCTGTAGACGGATAGATGGATGCTCCGGCGAGCTACGACGCACCAGTCCCCCTCCCCGACCACCTCATCGCCCCGCGTCTCCAGAGTAGTCGTTGCCTTGTTACCGGGCCAGTCTCTTCCCATCGCCTTCACTCGTCTGAACGCCTTACTCGACGCCGCCTACCCCACATCCCGCTCGACGCCGCCCCCCGTCGAAATTGCGACCCTGTCCCCGCCAGAAGCCACGATAGGACGACGAGCCAGGCTCAGCGACGTACAGGATGGCTAGGCCGACTGCGTGGACGGATAGATGCGGATTGCGGAGGGCTAAGCCGCACCAGGCCCCCCCTTCGACTACCGCGTCGCCCCGCGTCCCCGCACCACCGGTCTATGCCCTGTTGGCGGAGACGACGCCGACCGCCCGACCGCAGCCCCACTCTTCCTCCATCACTGACTCCACGCCCGAAGGCACCACAACGCGAAGACCAAGAGGTGCGGTCGACTGGGGACGCCTAGCCTGGTTGCACGCCGCGGTATGTGGTGGACCCGACTCATCAAGACGTTGGCCCCGGGGGGCGGACGCGCTTTCGACTCGAGAAGCGTCAAGATGAGCAGCCTTTGGATGGGATCCAGTTATGGTGTGAAGAGTGTGGCTTTGGTTAGTCTCATTCTTTCCTTTTTATTCAACTCAGTGCTTATCGTTTATACATTCCTCAGGTCGTGCTGTCGTCGTATTCTCCGCCCGCCCGTCTCGTCCGCCTTTTCTCGGCGCCGACAGTCGAGTCGCACCCACGCCCGCATGGCACCTTCGCCCACAGGCACTCCGATACCCCGCCTCCAGCCTTCGGGCACCTCACGCCGGCAAGGCACGACGCCCACAGGCACCGACGCAACAATGCACCGACGCCCACAGGCACCGACGCCGGCAAGGCACCTCACCATCTCTTCTCGCTGTCCGCCTCCTCTGTCTTCCGTCTCGGCGCTCGTCTCCCGCCGTCGCTCTTTGATACCCTGCCTTAAAGGCACCCGACGCCACCCGCACCCGACGCCGACAAGGCACCGACGCCCGCACGGCAGCTTATACCTTTCACCCCTTCTGTCCGCACCTCCCCATCTCCCGCGCCGGCGCTCGTCTCCCGCCGTCGCTATCTCTTTGATACCCTGCCTTCAAGGCACTCGAGGCCCAGCCGCACCCGACGCCCACATAACAGCTCATACCTTCATCTCTTCTCCCCGCGCCTCCATCGTCTTCCGCACCGGCGCTTATCTCCCGCCGCCGTCGCTTCCCACCATACCCTGCCTTCAAGGCACTCGACGCCCAGCCGCAGCCGCACCCGACGCTCACACGGCAGCTCAAACCCTTCACCCTTCTACCTCGCCTCCACCATCTCCCGCACCGGCGCTTGTCTCCAGCCGCCGTCGCTTTATCATCGGACACTACCCTGCCTTTAAGGCCCTCATCACGTCCACAGGCCCACAGCTCCTTCTCCCGGCCTCGTCACTCATACCCAGCCTCCAAGGCACGCCCACCCGCACCCGACGCCCACAGGCACCGACGTCCGAACGGCAATCTTCTCCGCCTTATTCTGCCTCGTAGTGTTTAAAGTGTTGCTTTTCGTATTTGCTGTTTTGTCGTTCGCTGTTTATATAAAAATAAAAAATTGCCCAGCTGGCTGGGTATGCGTTAGGCAATTTACTGTGTGATCCCTTGAGTTGGTGTCCATTCAGATTTGCTATTTGACCATAGCAAGTCGAGTGCTCAGTAAAGATCACGAAAACTTTTGGAGGCACGATTGTAAGAGTTTTTGCGTCGTACGCAAATCCTCAAAATATTACTTCGAATGTACCTATGAGGGTTACGAAAAAACAATCTTCTTCCCCTGGCTCGGCACAATCCCGCTCCCCATCTTCTCCTTGAGCGCCTTCTTCGCGGCCCAAGATGGGTGCAGCCCACGTCCTTGTCGGCCTTTGCGTGGGTGCGTGCGGGGGCGTGCGGTTTTGCTTGCCCTTGCGCGGTTGCCTGCGTTTGCGGCTTTCCTGCTGACGCCCCCGCGCACCCCACCCCCATCCACGACCTGCGCGCCTTCCGTCCACTTCGCCTTCCCTTGCCCCTCCCATTGGCGTTCTGCGCCTGTACATCGCGCTTCGCCTGCCTCACCTCCCACTGCGCCTTCTGCTCCGCGCGCTCTTCGCGGTCTCCTCCGCCTCCTTCTTCTTGTGGTTCGCCCCGCGCCGTATTTCTTTTCCCAGATGCTGTGAGGCGGGGCGTTAGTTGGCGTACGCACCAAAAATGAATAAAAAGAGATGCTCACGCCCTCCTCGCGCGCTGCCCACGCGATTCTTCCTCTCGCCCCCTTCCTCCCCGGCATTCTCGTCGACATCGGACTCGACGAGCCGCCGCGGATGAAGCCCACCGCGAGCGAGGGGAGGAATTGCGACGTGCTCGTGCTGGTCGAGGCGGTGGCTTTCGTCGACGGTTTCGCCGGCGTGGGTTTTGCTGCGGGTTTTGCGGCCTTCTTCGCGGGTGGCGGCGCGTCGGAGTGGACGCTGCCCGATTCCCAACCGTCTTCGTCTCCGTCGACGCTCCCGGACTCCCACCCGCTGCATCCTCACCTCTCTTTCATCATTCTCAGCCGCAGACTCTCTTCCTGGTCTTCATCCTCATCTCTGTCTTCATCCTCCCCGTCGTTCTCTTCCTCATCTGCATCCTCGTCCCCATCTTCTTCCATATCCACATCCGCCACAGCAGCGCCCACACCGGCAGCGGCGTCGGCTGGGGGTAGAAGCACCGCGCGCAGGCCCGCAACGGCCTGCGTGACCGCCGCGCCGAGTGCGCGCGCGCTGAGGAGGCGGGCGTGCACTTTCGAGTTCGAGTTCGTTGGGTGCGGTAAGGAAGGGGCAGCGGAAGCTAGACATGGAGCATTAGCGGGACGTTCGCGGCAAAGCAGATTTTTTTCGAAACTGAATTTGAAGGAAGAACGGGAAGGAGGAGGAGGAAAGACGCACGAGGGATTTCGCGCTCAATGGCTGCGCGTGCGGGAGCACTGTCGGCAATATGCCGGTCCTTAAGGAGGCGCGTGCGGAGGGCGTTATCGGCGATGGCGTCGGAGTCGGTCGTCTGTTCGTGGTCAGCATGTTAACGAAAAAAGAAAAAAAATAAGCCATAACACACCTTGAGCTCCTCCAGCTCCGCCTCGAGCACGGCGACCTCGCGTGCCGCAGGATCTTTTTTCCTGCTCGCAATTAAATTTACAGCAAAAATAAATAAATGAACAACAAAACGCACCTCACTCCCTTCAGCTTCTTCACGACGCGCTGCGTCTCAAACGTCCGCGCCTTCTTTGCGGCCTTGCGCACCTCCCTCACCTCGTGGTGCTGAATAACGCGCCCCGTCAGCGTTACACAAACCTCGATAAAACGGGGGACGTGCGAGTTTGCCGGCGAGTTTTTTAGTGGGATCCTACGTAGAGAAAATGTTATGTGTCAGGGCTGTTTTTTTAATGGTGGGTGAGCAGGAGGACCTCTGCTGGTGGGTCAGGTCGTTTGCGCTTGGTGCCGCGGGGAGCGGCCGACGAAGAGGCAGTCGCGTTCATGGCGGTTGGAAAGAAACTTCAAAAGTAGCCGACTGATTGATCGCCATCCGGCTATCAAGAACAAATAGGGGCTACCAGCATATTCACAAAATTACTACGTTGAAAGCTCTGCCTCGCGCTCGGTGTCCCTGAACCTAAAAGCGGGATTGTTCTCGTCGAGGAACACCCAAGTAACCCGGCTCTTCCATCCCTTCGCCTGCCACGCGTCCAGCGACGCCGGGAACGGGCCTACAACGTCTACGAGCGACTCATCGTGTGCAAGCACAACAAACACGTCCTTATTTGCGTCAAAATCGCCAATCTTCGCAATCGATGCGCGTGCCGTGGGTGGCTCCTCGTAGTACCCGTCCTCAGGGACCTCGAGCATTGGCGTCGTGCGTGCGGCGAGGTCAAACTCTCTTGCTGTATCGGGGGGCGGAAAGTGCGTTGTGCAGACGGAAAGGCGCGTAGAAGAGAGGATTGTGCCTGGGCATGGGACGGCCCGGTGCAGCGCCGTGGTGGGGCGGAGCATACCTGCGTGATGGCATACGTCGCCGCCCAGGAGGACAAAGCTGCTTGGGGTAACCCGCGCGAGCGCGCAGACGTGTCCCGCAAGGTGCTAAGCCCAAATGCTTAGGCATGTTTGAATGAAGCGGCAAATGGACTGGTACGTACCCCCGGTACGTCAAGCACGTAGAAGCTCCCGTCGCTGAAGTAGTCGTGCGCCTTGAACCCACTGATCTCTAGGTCAGAGTCGAAGGTGAGCGGCACCAGCTTCCGGTCGCTGCGTGCACTGAGTCAGCAAACAGGAATTAAGAGGGAGGGAAACAGAACAGACGCGAGATCGCTCTCGACCAGCATGCTCTTTGGGTCCGAGACACAGGTCGCCCGTGACATGGCGCCACCAAAGACAAGCTCTGTCGACGCGGGGAACCTCGTCATATCGCCTACATATCCCAGCTGTTCAAAGACTGCATTTTGTCGCTGCGCAAGTGTGTACTTACTGATGTGGTCAAAGTGCGCGTGGCTGCCAAACGTGAGCCCTGTGCAGTTCGCCCACACCGCGAAAACAAACGCACGCACCTCCAAATCACCGCGCTGATACTCCCCACATCGACGCCTGCGTCCTCCAACTGCTCGACGATGTCGCGCTCGACGGGCATCACGACGCTGCCGTTGCGGAGCGCCGCTGCGATCGCCGGGCAGCCATTTAGCAGGTCCTTGCGGGGGCCGAGGTCGAAGAGGACTCGGGTGCCGGGCGCGCGGTGCTCGATGAGAAACGCGAATACGGGGAAGTGGAGCACGTCGTGCCCAGCGGGGACGGGCCGCATGAGCGTGCGCGCTGGGAAGCGCGCGGCACGCGGGGAGGTGACGACGTCGAACGCAGTGAGGGAGACGGTGGATTCAGAAACAGGGATACCCAGCTCGTGGAACGACATGGATCGGAAGGGAACAGGACCCAAACGAATTCTGCTGTTAGATATATGCTCGGAGAGCAGGTCTTGGACAGTATACTTGCGGAGAGGTAATTCTTGGACGGGAAGCCATGGTGTACCGGATAAGCGTAGATTCTAGCGTGTGGATCCAACGCCGAGTGAGCTAGAGTGGGGTTTATAGGCTTCAGGAGAGTAGATCTTTACTCTACAAGGCCAAGAGGAAGTGAAACAAAGATTTGGAATCCTGACGGACTAGAGATACAGCGAGGAAGTTGGACCGTACAAGTGATTCAGCCAGCTAAGAATTGCCAAGTGTCTTTGGGAAATTTTGGTAACGGACTACTAAGCTTCAAGAGAGATTTCAATGGAAATTGAAGCTTAATATTGAAGGAGGTGTCTCCCCGATTCTTAAGCGCTCTGAGTCGCAGTAAGCTGAGGTTCAACGTTTTGGTTGTTGGGAGGACGACGCGATCACGAGACACAAGAGGTATTCCCGCGATACGCAGGGACTCTACACGCGCGTTTGGGGAGCATCCTCGAGACTCGAGAGTTTAGCGGCATTTATGTCAGAGAGTCGCAGCACCTGTAACACAAAATTAAAGCTAATTTCCGGGAGTAAATTGCAAATCCAGGAGGGTATACCAGCCTACCACAAACGATGGATGCGCAATAACCAAATCTCCTAGAGGCTTTCCAGCCGCCGCATCCAGGACGCGTAGATACAAGTCTCCGTTTCATGCGTGGTCAAAGTGGGCAGAACCAAGAGCCTGAGGCCCGTTGTTGTTAAAATTCAAGTAAAGCGAATATCAACGTAGAATAAAGAAAATTTGCAGCGGGAGATAATTATCAGAGCCGATGCAGTGGCGGAAGACTTATTGAGGTGGTTGTTGCCACTGTTGGTCCAATTTGGGCTCGATACTGGTGCTAGTGAGGGAAATTATTAAAATAAAAGAAAAAGAAACTAAAATATTACGCAATGTTTCGGGGATCTCGGGGATATATTTCAGGGTATTTCGGAAGCTCTTCGCCAAACAACACCACCTCTGATCTCGATACTGAAATAAAGCGCCAAAGATACTACACATGGCTCTGAAAACTCTGAAAAAAAGGTTGGCTAGCCTTTGAATGGTTAATATCTCCTCCAAATATTTCCAGATTTTTCTCCGCGCTGCGCGCGGCATGTAGGAAACCTTCGATATTGAGCGGAGTTTCAGATACTGAGCGGACTCTTAATTCCACCCAAATCGGGAAAAGTTCCAAAACTCAGCAAGTTTGAAGCCAATATTGGTGCAAAATGATTGAGGTAAAGTACCTACAGCTACCCTTCATCAGTAGGCACTTATCTGACACGCTCTCCTGTCCTTAACTCATGGTTATTTGCTTGTTCCACGTTGGTTCTCTGACGTCTACAATCTAGGTGGCTAAAACCAACAGATTTGTGAATCCTCAATGGTTAATATGTGACTAACCTTTCTCTGGGCTCCATGTATGCCATCCTCAGCAGAATTTAGAGCCAAAATGAAGGAGAAAACATGTCGTTTAAACATTTCACGGGCTGTTCAACTCAGAACTGGTTCATTTTAATCCTCTGAGAACCAGCATTAAATCTCCAAACAGAAACTGGGGTTTTTAAGTGCAACAGTTCAGTTTTATGTGTCATTTGAAGCAAGCAGGGTGCCAAAAACGGGAGGAATAATGTTTTGCGACTGGTGAGACTCGAACTCGTGCACATCATTTCATGATGACAAAGATTTCAAACTCCGCTCAGTATCAGTATCAGTATCGATCACTAGCATGAGTATCGAGCCCCAATTTGAAGAGCGTTGACCCGGATGCGGCCTGATTGCATCACTGATCCGGTTGCTCTCAAGTTACTTTGCTGTTCACGCCCATTTAGTGTTGCCGTCGAGTCGAGTTGAACTCGAGTTTGCACTCAACTCGAGGATCGAGTGACGCAAACCGACGTCATCGAGTGAGTCGAGTCCTAACTCGATCAAGTCGAGTTAACTCGAAAAAAGTTCCCACCAGCCAAAAATGTCGTTGTCGGATAATCCCGAAGTGTGAGAACTTCGCCCAATTGGGATGGGCTGACCCCAAATGATCACAACCACTGTGTATTGTCCCGATAATTCGAGAGAAAAATAAGGGGCCATCTATTACCCACATGTAATTGTTTCGCAAGCTTTGAAACGGCTATTTCTGACGCTTTACAGCTGTTATAACAAATATCACCCGATTTAACATGAAAATCACGTATGGCTCACTCAGTTGAAGGAAAAGAGGAAGAGAAACTCCACAAAGTAAATATATCACAACTTATATTACCTCGGGGTAGCATCCGATGGTCAACGGAGGCTCAGTCCGTTGAATTCTGGAGCGTCAGCTTTTTCTGGAGCCGTGGGAACGTCGACTCGATCGAACTCGAGTCGAATTCGACCAAACTCGGTAGATCGAGTTTGTCATCGAGTTTACACTCGACTCGGCGGCAACACTACGCCCATTACTATCTAAAGGTAGCGGAACTCACTGCAATTATGCTGACGCCTGGGCTGTCTTTCGACATTTCAAACTCGGTTCTAATGCTTTCAAACTCTCCAGACCCAGGCACGATTATGCTTGTCCCGAGTCTACCTCTCCTGCTTGTCCCAGACCCCACATCTCAAAGCCGAAATTCATGTAGTGCCAAAAAAACAGCTCTCAGGTTGAAATGATCTCGGGCGTGGCAGAAATCTGGCTTTCAGTATGTAACGTCCCGGGCATGGCCTCGCTCGCAGAATGCCACGCAGTGAGAACTCCCGGCTATCTGAAATCTGTCTCGCCAAAAGTTTTTCTTGTTCAACCACAATCTGCTCTTTCCCCTAGGAAGAGCCATAACATCACTGACCGAAAAAAGGGTGGTGGTAACTAAGTGGATCGCCTTGTTTTACTCAGCATCGACAATTCCCGGTGATCGCGAAACTCCGTCTTTCCGGGACGGCTAAGAACTGCCTACATATATTCGCTTACAATTCATCCACGGACCCCAATCATTTCCTTCTCTCATGTTCGCGTCGTTTCACGAGCTCGGAGTCCCCACTTCTGAGGCGACTGTGTTACTCAAGGTATTCGATGTCGTCTCCTCCCCGCGCGCCGTCTCCGTGCCTGCGGCGGGGTTCATGCAGCCCGTGCCTTCGGGCCATGAGATGTTCCACGCCCCAGTGTTCGCGTTCCTCGTCGAGCACAGCGTGACAGGGCGGCGGGTTATGTTTGACCTGGGCCCCCGCAAGGATATTGAGAACACGGCGCCGCCGATCGCGGCGGCGGCCAAGGCAGGCCATCTTGCCATGCCGGTCGACCGCGACATTGTCGAACAGCTGGTCGACAATGGGGTGGACCTGGACAGCATTAACGCTGTTATTTGGAGGTGAGTGTCTCGGTTGAACATTGAACCTAGGACCGGGTTCACGCCTGGGACAGCCACGCGCATTTTGATCACATTGGTGGGTGTGGTTATGAAAAGGCGGCGTCCAGATTAACCATTCAAGACTTAGGTGACATGTCGAAGTTCCCCGCCTCGACTGAACTTGTATTCGGTGCGTCGACAGTAACCGCCACCTACGCTGTGGATCCAAAGAGCGCACTAACCGAGAGTGATTTGGCGTTCGTTCCATCTCCGCTCTGAATCTCCTCCGGTTCATTGACTTGAGAACAGTGGCCGAAATTTGGTACCCCTCAAATTTGAAGAGTCCCCGCTCGAGATCGGCGGATTCAAGGCACACGACTATTTTGGAGACGGGAGCTTCTACCTACTCGACGTGCCAGGCGTGCGTACCGCCTCCATTTGCTCACCGACGCCTTTTTACTTACTTACTTGGAACTCGCGCCCAGCACCTAGCGGGCCACGTCTGCGCGCTCGCGCGGGTGACTCCAAGCAGCTTTGTCTTCCTCGGTGCCGACGCATGCCACCACGCAGGGATGTTCCGGCCCACCGCAAAGCTGCACCGCCATGTCCCCTGCCCCGGCGAGCTCCTTGCCGCGACACGCCGCTCCGTCTCCACCACGCACTTCCCATCTCCCGATATTGCGGGGCACTTTGACCTTGCCGCGCGCACGGCGCCGATGCTCGACCTTGCGGAGAACGGCAACTACGATGAACCGCTTACCGCGCGCGCTTCGATCACGAA